>JAWPHD010007179.1:0-132961 GCA_037043455.1 Cyrtodaria siliqua
TTTTCCCCTATAAATGTGTAAAAGTGTCATATTTATCAATATTCCATATATGGTCATTTAGAACTGTGATGTCATAGCTCTAAAAATTGCGGCTTCCATATCCATATTCTGAGGCATTTGATTGGTTTGAAAAGTAGGATAAACACTAAAATGGATTTAGTAACTGCAAAACTCTGAAAACGTGGATATACTTGTATATAAAATTAACGCTGTCATCGAAGATGTTTGTTTCTTAATCGATGTAAAATACATAGTTTATACTTTATATAAGATATATAATTAAATGTTTATGACAAAACTAAAACGTGTGTTCCAATTAAAATTCATGTTATGCTATGTATCCTAACATAATACACTATACTGGCATGATCGATAGCAGGGTGTTTGTACATATATATATATATAAACTCTGTTTATATGTATACGTCTATTCATAACAAACAACAAAACATATGTTTACCTATATTATAAGCATTTCAGGTATCACAAGGTTTCGAATGTTTTATTGAAAACTGAACATAGTACTTTTGGTAAACATAATACAATAATGCACGACCCCCCTCCCCCTACCAAAGACTGAGTATCAATCAGAGCTTTACGCTGACGACGACGACCCCCCCCCCCCCCCCCCCCCCCACCCACACACAAAGACTGAGTATCAAACTTTACGCTGACGACGCCCCCCACACACAACAACAATAACACGTCTCAAACTTTACGCTGACGACGCCCCCCACACACAACAACAATAACAACAACAAAACGTTTAACCTGGAAAATGGACAGGCAGAATACCTAAATGAAATGCTTGGTGACTAGAAAATACAAACAATTACATGAAACCTAATTATCAAATATAATGCTTATATGGTTTCTGTAATTATAACATGTAATGATTACCTGGCTATGCAAAGGATTAAATACGATTTAATATAATGTTTCTATAAATGATCTAAGCTATATTATAGTAGTTCTGTAGAGGCATTGTGGTGTAGTGGTTAGAGCATCTGCCTTGCATTCGGGAGGTCGTGGGTTCGAGTCCCCTGACCGCGTCATACCAAAGACTTTAAAAATGGAGTAGTCACTTGTAACCCTTGCCTGACGAGCAAACAATGGGTAGTGCTACGACTGATTGACCAGTGTCAGAATAATGTTACTGTGGTATCATGTCTACTACGGCGTGGTATTCCAGTGTGACAGCACTATAAAGAAGCCATTGAGTTCGCTGCTTCAAGTAGACATATCATCACATCACACAACAACACACAGATAAAAGTCCAGACATTGTGCCTATAATCGTCGGGTAGGACGCCTGTCGTAGGTGGCGGGACTATACTCCTTAGAAACACACACACACACACACACACACACACACACACACACACACATAGTTCTGTAGAGGATCATAATGGTTCACATTCAACTACTAATGACGTAGTTACAGACTCCAAAACACTTGTAACTTGGTCGCTTCTTCAGCGTTGACGTCGAGTAAGTAAATGGCGATATACAGATAAGGGAAATAACTGTAGAGAAATACACGCTCTGTGCTTATGGTCTCACACCTCAATTAATTTTCCCATAGGGTTACTGTACAGCCTTTTGCAACATCTGAGCTTCAAAGCGGGGCAACAGACATTGTTGTTGGTTTAATATCTTCAGTATAGCCAAGACCAGTAATTTAAAACAATAAAATACATAAGTTAGCCAGGTTGGGTTTTTTTCTCGCTCATGTTTTGTGAACCCTATGGAAAATACAAAATTCATACACTATCTAGCTGAATATGCGGTGCTTCGGTCAAACCATTATGAAATTTGAATGAAACCTCATATCAACATGGGATTTTCTGTATCATCTGTCTTTTACACTGCAGATGTATGCTAAAGCAAAGAAAAACCTATTTTTTAAATTAAAGATTGCCTAAAATTGAGAAAAAATAGAATTATTTTCTGTTTTCCTCTTGTCTGTAGGTCCGTGAGCTTTCAGGGGAGATAATAGAGGTGTGAGACCTGAAGCTGTTCGTTTTATCTGAGTATTTTAAGTCTAAATAACGTTTTTAAAAAAGCGGTACAATATTTTACTAACGCCTAGGTGGGTCCGTCAGTCTATATGAACTTACCCACATGAATGATTTTCAGCTTTGACATGAACGTGTAGAAAATTCATCCAGAGCGTTATTTTTCAGAGAAATAGTATCTTTTAACTACCAGTTCTTTCTTCAATGTGTAAATATTCCAAAATTTAATTGCAATGACTAGGTTAATTGTTTCATCGCATAGTCTAAAAATGGAATCAGGTAGATGGCACAGACCGCATAGTATTCCCCGTGACGAAAGAAAATGTATTACGTGTAATAAGCTTGAAGATGAGTATCATTTTATTTTAGAATGTTCTTTATTTAGAGACATACGTAAAATACACATAAAAAGGTATTTCTGGACAAGACCTAGTATGTTTAAGCTAAAACAGATATTTAGTAGCGAAAATGAAATGTCATCAGAAATTTAAGTATGTATATCTTCAAATGTTTTGAAGTAAAGAAACAGATTATTTGACCATATAATGAAAATCATCTTAATCCATATTTGACATCCAATTAATATAACTTTGTTTTATATTTGGTTATCATATATGCATGTTATTTAAGTCGTATATAATTGTAAATATGTAGGTAATTACATTTCCAACTTTAAAGTGTTATAACTACAGTTGTTTTTATATTAAACTTATTTTGAATGGTGTCATTAGTTTGCAAATATAGCTAACATAAATACTATTTACAGCCGTTAATAACCCAGGTGGCGGTGCCGTACGGATGCAGTGAGCGCGTTAGGTATGGACAGACCAAATCACCAATCCTGCTGCATTTGTGGGGCATTACCACCTTGGGATTGTTATATTAATTCTGTTCGAAATGTTTTGCAATACTTTGTAACATCACAATAGTATCACCTTCTCCGTTATTTCTATTAATTAGGAATACAAATAATATAATATTATGTTTATAACAGAAAAATGTTCATGTAAATACGTAGAACTGTAAATATGTTTATTGCTATGTCATATGTTCTATGTATTAAATGCATTTGTAATATCTCATGGGCCTATGGCCTATTGATTTATGAATAAAATCTTCTTCTTCTTCATGATAACGAAAGGTCGGAAAAAAACAACGTTATTTTGGTTCAGCCCCAAGGGACCTTAACCCGGATTCAAAGGTATTGTACACTAAAAATTCTACTTCTCTGTCATTGTTATCCCATTTTTGCACGTAACTTGGTGTATGCATATACTCGCTTATGAAATATAAACAATATATGAACCGGTTTTAATATTTCAAACTGCAATGTCTACTCAGTGGGTGAGTGTTTTTTTCTTCTTTTCATTACGTCGAAAATGAAACGCGGGGATTTGCGAGAGCGTGTCATCAAATTGCCTGTAGTAAAACATACTGTCCGGACAGAGGAAGTTACACGTAATCCAAATTATCCGGACAGTGTTATCATTGTGTGTAGTGTATATTTTAAAATGAGTTTAGTTGAAGTAAAATAAACACGTGTTCGTCTTCATTTCTTGGTTCTACAACACATTCGAATCTCCGATTCAGATTTTATCACTTGGCAGATATTAGCAATAGTATGGAGCGAAGTAGTATCTTATGCCTTCTCAAATAAAGGACAGTTCGGATTTCACAACCGAAATGATATTCCGTTTTTAACCAAATCTCACTTAGCCAGACAAATAAATTAAATAAATGATAGCAAGAAAATCATATTTCAACACCAAGTTGTTTTTCAAATGTATTATATACAACAAATACGCCTAGATTGAAATGACTTGTAACTTCACATTGGCTTCAGAAGATGTTACCATTAAACTATTTTGGTGGTATTTGGCTTTAATGTATTTTTCTCATTTGAATAATATAAATACTGGTAATAATTGATTAAACACCCTAATCATCTGCCTTATCGATGATGGTTAAAACAGTGAATACGGCTTGAACTATTTTTTACATAGAGCATGATGTGTATATAGTAACGTTTTGTGTACGCGTATTGTGTCATGCGTTGTAAGTTCCAGCTTAACGTTTGGTGCAGGAGTAAGTTCCAGCTCAACGTTTGGTGCAGGAGTAAGTTCCAGTTTAACGTTTGGTGTAGGAGTAAGTTCCAGCTTAACGTTTGGTGCAGGTGTAAGTTCCAGCTTAACGTTAGGTGTAGGTGCAAGTTCCAGCTTAATGTTTGGTGTAAGAGATAGTTCCAGCTTAACGTTTGATGCAGGAGTAAGTTCCAGCTGCAGGAGTTAGTTCCAGCTTAAAGTTTGGTGCAGGAGTAAGTTCCAGCTCAACGTTTGGTGCAGGTGTAAGTTCCAGCTTAACGTTTGGTGCAGAAGTAAGTTCCAGCTTAACGTTTGGTGCAGGTGTAAGTTCCAGCTTAACGTTTGGTGCAGGTGTAAGTTCCAGCTCAACGTTTGGTGCAGGAGTAAGTTCCAGCTTAACGTTTGGTGCAGGAGTAAGTTCCAGCTTAACAATTGGTGCAGGAGTATGTTCCAGCTTAACGTTTGGTGCAGGTGTAAGTTCCAGCTTAACGTTTGGTGTAGGTGTAAGTTCCAGCTCAACGTTTGGTGCAGGAGTAAGTTCCAGCTCAACGTTTGGTGCAGGAGTAAGTTCCAGCTCAACGTTTGGTGCAGGTGTAAGTTCCAGCTTAACGTTTGGTGCAGAAGTAAGTTCCAGCTTAACGTTTGGTGCAGGTGTAAGTTCCAGCTTAACGTTTGGTGCAGGTGTAAGTTCCAGCTCAACGTTTGGTGCAGGAGTAAGTTCCAGCTTAACGTTTGGTGCAGGAGTAAGTTCCAGCTTAACGTTTGGTGCAGGAGTAAGTTCCAGCTTAACAACCGGTGCAGGAGTATGTTCCAGCTTAACGTTTGGTGCAGGAGTAAGTTTCAGCTTAACGTTTGGCGTAAGAGTAAGTTCCAGCTTAACGTCTTAACGTTTGGTGTATGAGTAAGTTCCAGCTTAACGTTTGATGTATGAGTAAGTTCCAGCTTAACGTCTTAACGTTTGGTGTATGAGTAAGTTCCAGCTTAACGTTTGGTTTAGAAGTTGGAGCTTAACGTTTGTGCATAAGTTGGAGCATAACGTTTGGTGTAAGAGTAAGTTCCCGCTTAATGTCTTAACGTTTGGTGTATGAGTAAGTTCAAGCTTACCGTTTGGTGTAAGAGTAAGTTCCAGCTTAACGTGTGGTGCAGAAGTAAGTTCCAGTTTAACATTTGGTGTAGGAGTAAGTTCCAGCTTAACATTTGGTGTAGGAGTAAGTTCCAGCTTAACGTTTGGCGTATTAGTTCTAGTGTTTGGTGTAGAAATAAGTTCCAGCTTAACGTTTGATGTAGAAGTTCCAGCTTAATGTTTCGTGTAGAAGTGTAGAAGTTCGAGCTTAACGTCTTAACGTTGTGTGTATGAGTACGTTCCAGCTTAAGGTTTGGTATAGAAGTTCCAGCTTAACATTTGGTGTAAGAGTTCCAGCTTAACGTCATAACGTTTGGTGTAGGAGTAAGTTCCAGCTTAAAGTTTTGTGTTGAAGTATGTTCCAGCTTAATGTTTGGTGTATAAGTTCCAGCTTAACATTTGATGTAAAAGTTCCAGCTTAACGTCTTAACGTTTGGTGTATGAGTAAGTTCCAGCCTAACGTTTGGTGTAGAAACTGGAGCTTAACGTTTGTGAAGAAGTTGGAGCATAACGTTTGGGGTAAGAGTAAGTTCCAGCTTAATGTCTTAACGTTTGGTGTATGAGTAAGTTCCAGCCTAACGTTTGGTGTAGAAACTGGAGCTTAACGTTTGTGAAGAAGTTGGAGCATAACGTTTGGTGTAGGAGGAAGTTCCAGCTTAATGTGTGTGCAGAAGTAAGTTCCAGTTTAACGTTTGGTGTAGGAGTAAGTTCCAGCTTAATGTATTAACGCTGAGTGTAGGAGTAAGTTCCAGCTTAACGTGTGGTGCAGAAGTAAGTTCCAGTTTAATGTTTGGTGTAGGAGTAAGTTCCAGCTTAATGTCTGAACGTTTGGTGTATGAGTAAGTTCCAGCTTAACGTTTGGTGTAAGAGTAAGTTCCAGCAAAACGTGTGTGCAGAAGTAAGTTCCAGTTTTACGTTTGGTGTAGGAGTAAGTTCCAGCTTAACGTTTGGTGTAGGAGTAAGTTCCAGCTTAACGTGTGGTGCAGAAGTAAGTTCCAGCTTACCATTTGGTGCAGGAGTAAGTTCCAGCTTAACATTTGGTGTAGGAGTAAGTTTCAGCTTAACATTTGGTGTAGGAGTAAGTTCCAGCTTAACGTGTGGTGCAGAAGTAAGTTCCAGCTTAACATTTGGTGCAGGAGTAAGTTCCAGCTTAACGTGTGGTGCAGAAGTAAGTTCCAGCTTAACATTTGGTGCAGGAGTAAGTTCCAGCTTAACATTTGGTGTAGGAGTAAGTTCCAGCTTAACATTTGGTGCAGGAGTAAGTTCCAGCTTAACATTTGGTGTATGAGTAAGTTCCAGCTTAACGTTTGGTGTAAGAGTAAGTTCCAGCTTAACGTGTGGTGCAGAAGTAAGTTCCAGTTTAATGTTTGGTGTAGGAGTAAGTTCCAGCATAACATTTGGTGTAGGAGTAAGTTCCAGCTTAACATTTTGTGCAGGAGTAAGTTCCAGCTTAACATTTGGTGTAGGAGTAAGTTCAAGCTTAACGTTTGGTGTAGGAGTAAGTTCCAGCTTAACATTTTGTGCAGGAGTAAGTTCCAGCTTAACATTTGGTGTAGGAATAAGTTCCAGCTTAACGTTTGGTGTAGAAGTTCCAGCTTAATGTTTCGTGTAGAAGTGTTGAAGTTCGAGCTTAACGTCTTAAAGTTGTGTGTAGGAGTACGTTCCAGCGTAAGGTTTGGTGTAGAAGTTCCAGCTTAACATTTGGTGTAAGAGTTCCAGCTTAACGTCTTAACGTTTGGTGTAGGAGTAAGTTCCAGCTTAAAGTTTTGTGTTGAAGTAAGTTTCAGCTTAATGTTTGGTGTATAAGTTCCAGCTTAACATTTGGTGTAAGAGTTCCAGATTCACGTCCTAGCGTTTGGTGTAGGAGTAAGTTCCAGTTTAAGTTTGGTGTAGGAGTAATTTCCAGTTTAAGTTTGGTGTTGGAGTAAGTTCCAGTTTAATGTTTGGTGTTGGAGTAAGTTCCAGTCTAATGTTTTGTGTTGGAGTAAGTTCCAGTTTAATGTGTGGTGTAGGAGTAAGTTCCAGTTTAATGTGTGGTGAAGGAGTAAGTTCCAGTTTAATGTTTGGTGTTGGAGTAAGTTCCAGTTTAATGTTTGGCGTTGGAGTAAGTTCCAGTTTAATGTGTGGTGTAGGAGTAAGTTCCAGTTTAAAATTGGTGTTGGAGTAAGTTCCAGTTTAAAATTGGTGTTGGAGTAAGTTCCAGTTTAATGTGTGGTGTAGGAGTAAGTTCCAGTTTAATGTGTGGTGTAAGAGTAAGTTCCAGTTTAATGTTTGGTGTTGGAGTAAGTTCCAGTTTAATGTTTGGTGTTGGAGTAAGTTCCAGTTTAATGTGTGGTGTAGGAGTAAGTTCCAGTTTAAAATTGGTGTTGGAGTAAGTTCCAGTTTAAAATTGGTGTTGGAGTAAGTTCCAGTTTAATGTTTGGCGTAGGAGTAAGTTCCAGTTTAAGTTTGGTGTTGGAGTAAGTTCCAGTTTAATGTGTGGTGTAGGAGTAAGTTCCAGTTTAAAATTGGTGTTGGAGTAAGTTCCAGTTTAAAATTGGTGTTGGAGTAAGTTCCAGTTTAATGTTTGGTGTAGGAGTAAGTTCCAGTTTAATGTTTGGTGTTGGAGTAAGTTCCAGTTTAATGTTTGGTGTTGGAGTAAGTTCCAGTTTAATGTTTGGTGTTGGAGTAAGTTCCAGTTTAAGTTTGGTGTAGGAGTAAGTTCCAGTTTAATGTTTGGTGTAGGAGTAAGTTCCAGTTTAAGTTTGGTGTAGGAATAAGTTCCAGTTTAACGTTTGGTGTTGGAGTAAGTTCCAGCTTAACGTTTGGAGTTGGATTAAGTTCCAGTTTAATGTTTGGTGTAGGAGTAAGTTCCAGTTTAATGTTTGGTACAGGAGTAAGTTCCAGTTTAATGTTTGGTACAGGAGTAAGTTCCAGTTTAACGTGTGGTACAGGAGTAAGTTCCAGTTTAACGTTTGATGTAGGAATAAGTTCCAGCTTAACGTCTTATCGTTTGGTGTATGGGTAAATTACAGTTTAATGTTTGGTGTTGGAGTAAGTTCCAGCTTAATGTTTGGTGTTGGAGTAAGTTCCAGCTGAATGTTTGGTGTAGAAATTCCAGCTTAATGTTTGGTGTAGGAGTAATTTCCTGTTTAATGTTTGGTGTTGGAATAAGTTCCAGCTTAATGTTTGGTGTAGATGTTCCAGCTTAACGGTTTGGTGTAAGTGTAAGCTCCAGCTTAAGTTTGGTGTAGAAGTTCCAGCTTAACGTTTGGTGTAGGTGTAAGTTCCAGCTTAATGTTTGGTCTAGCAGTTCCAGCTTAAGCCTTAACGTTTGGTGTAGGAGTAAGTTCCAGCTTAATGCTTGGTGTTGGAATAAGTTCCAGCTTAATGTTTGGTGAAGGAGTAAGTTCCAGCTTAGTGTTTGGTGTAGGAGAAAGTTCCAGCTTAATGTTTGGTGTAGAAGTTCCAGCTTAACGTCTTAACGTTTGGTGTAGGAGTAAGTTCCGGCTTAATGTTCGGTGTAGCAGTTCCAGCTTAACGTTTGGTGTAGGAGTAAGTTCCAGCTTAATGTTTGGTGTAGAAGTTCCAGCTTAACATATTAACGTTTGGTGTAGGAGTAAGTTCCAGCTTAATGTTTGGTGTAGAAGTTCCAGCTTAACGTATTAACGTTTGGTGTAGGAGTAAGTTCCAGCTTAATGTTTGGTGTAGGTGTAAGTTCCACTTAATGTTTGTTGTTGGAGTAAGTTCCTGCTTAATGTATGATGTAGAAGTTCCAGCTTAACGTCTTAATGTTTGGTGTAGGAGCAATATCCAGCTAAATGTTTGGTGTAGGAGCAAGATCCAGTTTAATGTTTGGTGTAGAAGTTCCAGCATAACGTATTAACGTTTGGTGTAGGAGTAAGTTCCAGCTTAATGTTTGCTGTAGGAGTAAGTTCCAGCTTAATGTTTGCTGTAGGAGTAAGTTCCAGCTTAATGTTTGCTTAATGTTTGGTGTTGGAGTAAGTTCCTGCTTAATGTATGATGTAGAAGTTCCAGCTTAACGTCTTAAAGTTTGGTGTAGGAGCAAGATCCAGCTTAACGTTTGGTGTTGAAGTAGGCCTACTATTGCCAGTTATGCGTGAGTAGACAGGTGCACGTTATTTTAACGTGTTTGAACGTGATGAGTATGTATTAAATGTACTGATGCATTGTGATATATAATTATGTGCACATACTGGTGTATTGTGATATATACATATGTGCACATACTGGTGTATTGTGATACATACATATGTGCACACATACTGGTGTATTGTGATACATACATATGTGCACATACTGGTGTATTGTGATATATACATATGTGCACATACTGGTGTATTGTGATAAATACATATGTGCACATACTGGTGTATTGTGATATAGATGATTTTTTTCTCTTTAAAAAATAGAGTTAAATGCTTATCTCATAAATAGATTCTTTTAGCGATGTCCTAACTTAATCCGGCCAAAACTGAGTATAAATATATATGTCGACATTTTTTGACTTCTAGTAGGGGCAGGCGCATTCCAAGCGCTTTTTGTTATTTATTTTTTTATATTTTTTTTATACATAGTGTAAAGATAAGTCTCAATATTAGTAGGTATATATTACGACTTAGAAAATCTGATTATTGTTTAGATAAAATGAAATCGTCTTCTACTCACATAACGCATGTTACTGCAAACTAAATAGCAATTTAAACAAAGATATTGAACTTGGCGATCGGGGATGTAGCCGCACCAGACCCGGCTGCCAATACACACTCCGCGGTTTAAACCTTACCGCTACAGTACCTGAATGGTGTATTTTCACGTTTTTTGGTTTTCTTTATTGTTTTGTTATATTTTATTGCCTTTATCGCCGTTTTAGTTGTCTGATTCAAATCCGGTGATTTTTTAACCATTAAAAGTAACAAATGTCCGATATGAGACACTTTGACAATATGAGAGCTTCCGTGGTATAGAAGGTCGTATTATAATCATATGTTTAGATACGTATAACCCGGTACGATGCGCGCAGATAGTATTCACTCGAATAAACGCCAAGAGAAAATGGATTAAAGGATGAAACTTACTGCTGGAGTAAACAATAATACACACATGTAATAATTGTTTATGAAATACACGCATGCTCATTCTAAAAGAAATGCATTCCTCCCACACCCTAACCCACCAACACCGCCCACCCCGGTCACACACACACACGCACGCACGCACACACATAGCCTTTTAATTCGGAATATTGCCGATAAATGCACTAAAAGCGATGGTGGTTTGAGGTTTAGATTTTCTCTCACTTTAGACAAAGACTCGATTGTATTTTATCCCTAAATGGCGTATAGCACAATATTTTCAATATCAAGTTTATTTCCCCTATCTAGGCAGTGCTCGTTGTCACACAGTCACGCCCTCAGTCATAAAGGCAAGCCCAGTACGGCTTCGCTCCGCCCAACGCACCAAGTCCCGCCTCCGATATGAGAAATCGGTTTTAGATGCTGAGTTTTGTGTTTCAAACAAAATAAATGGATGTAAAGGGTGTTCGGAGATCATAGACGGCGTACTCAGGATATCGAATTGCGGTATAAAATCGACTTAATTGATAATTATACATTTAACCAGTAACTCTGATGGTCGTACTGTTTTATATTAAGAATGACAATAGTCAGTGTCTTAAATTGCAGAGACAATGTGAATTTAGTTAGTCTGTCTTTGGTAGAAATTGTTTAGAAAATAATATTCAAACAAAGATATGTTATTGTTTATATGTATTGTGGGTTTTGTTTAATTACATATTGTAATTGAACACAAGAACAAAGGAAATTAAAAAAAAAAAACATTTAGAAACACGCACGCACGCACGCCCACACACACATACATTTAACTGCATCTTTTGTCCATGAGCGGACTCAAACCATCAACCTATCGGTTAACAGCCGCGTGTGCCAGCCGATTGCACCATAGAGCCATGGTTTGATGTATATGTGTTTCTATACTAATAAGTTTATAATTTAAAACTTGTTTTCACCGACCAAAAGATCATATTTTATTGAATGCGTAAAATACACACGTTTAATTTGCCATGTTAATTGAAGTTTTTTTGTTTTTGTTTTTATCATAATCCAAGTTATTAATGTAATTAATATATTCAGCCTACTTTCTAGAAGTTTCTAACATTTTAAAGTCCCTTTCCCGCCAACAACTGCCGAATGTTACAACAATATGTACATCGTTTCTAAATCTACTGACGACGAGGTATATAATATATATCTTACATATTTTGAGAATCCAAACTCTGTCGACACAATATAAAAGGCTTAAACCAGCCAGGCCAAACCCCAAAAAATAGAGCGTCGAATTAATCAACTCATAATTCATTTTACGCATATTCAATCACGGTTATTTTAAAAACCCAAGCATAAAATAAATACTTTTAATCGGCACATATGTACTGTAATATGACCTGAGTACCGGGATAGAATTCTGCCGTTATTTGGCGGGTTAGTTTCTTTAATTCATCATAGATTTGGGGTGAAATCGAGATTATACGAAATTATAATTAATTAACACTGATGCGTAATCAACCAGCGTAATAGCGTATATTACTATGCAAAATGACTTTCATCCGAAATAAGTGGTAATTTTTAAACTTGTTTCCCAAAATATATCTATCTGTGTACTTATATGACTCTAACCTGTTCAATATCTCTAAAGGAACACATATATTGTGTCAAAAATTCATAAATGAAAACATAAAATAAAAAAATAAAATAACAAACACAGGCAAACATATAGATCTATGTTATAAAACAGTGTGTTGATTTTTGGTGCCATTATAAACGTGTAGTATCCAAAAATAACGTTTTTATTATGTGGGTCTGCCGCCTTTGATATGTCATTGAAGGCATTTTTTAATTACGATCGCATGAAGTTTTTACATTTTTGACAGTAAAACATCTTGGTCTAAAAATAGGTTTTAATAAAAATTATCTTTATTTTAGCAAAACAAAATAATTTCACATAGTCTTACCGCCGGGGAATGGAGGATCAAACGGCCCTTACGAGCGAGAAAATTAATGTTCTCTTTTCTAGATCTTTTCCTTCTTAAATTCAAAAGTAAAGTAGATCTATATAATGTTATTATACACTTCAAGTTGACCTTACTGCAGTAGCAGTAATTCTTACAAACACACAAACATATATATAGTGGGTGGGGGAGGGAAGGGGAGGGGGCACACGCGTATTGATTCTTAAAGGGACACACAGTATCTTCATTCTTTAAACAACAGTTTGGGTAAATTATGCTGGCATTTAATCAGTTGTTAAATTTAATGTATGTATGATTAATATAGTAAACTATTTCGCATCTTATATATATATATATATAAGAAAGTAAGTAAGTAAGTAAATAGTTTATTAAAGTGACATGTGCATATACAATTCAAAATCAAACATGTATGAAATGACTGGAAATTAAGCACCCGGCCCAACGGACCTATAAGTCACTATCTATAAATAATAATATTAAGTAAATCACATGATATAAATATCAATTGTTCAATATATATATATATATAAATAATAATAATATCTTTATTAAATAATACTATCTTTAGTTCAAGAGGATTACATATTTGGCTACTATCCAGTCTAACATATGGTCCGCAAACAAAACAGAATATATTTACAGTATATACAAACGTTTTTAAAACAATGGTACAATTTTTTTTTTTTCGAGAAACTAGAAACTTCATTTTTTTTTCTAAAAATTTAGTTTTTGAGATAAATGGATTAAAGTTTATTTAACCGAATAATATGATTAATATCAAACAACTGCTTTAAAAATGATGGTACGTGTTAAAAATAATGAGTATAATATTGAGTTTTAGAATATACACTATGAAGAATACTGTTAATGTAGAGCTTAATGACCTTAAGATAATGTCAAAAGATCTAAATATGTCAACCAAGATATTTTGAAGACACTAAAACTCATATATATTCTACATATTTTGGACTGTGGTTGCATTATTTGTGGAAGATGTAACTCAAACAAAGACCGACTAGTTAACCTACAAAAGCGTGCAGCAAGGCTTTTTGACTTTTTAACACCTTCTATGCAAATGTTTAAATATTTAAATTGGTTATCATTCCCTAAACGTGTTCAATATCACACATGCCTACTGGTTTACAAATCATTAAATGGTCAAACACCAGAATACATTATAATCACCTATTAATAAATGCCTCAACAATTCGTGTGCAGACACTACGATAGTATACAAATGAGAACTTGCATATTTCTAGATCATATACGTCTTACTATGATAAAAACAATTCTGTATCCGGTGCTAAAGAATGGAACTCTCTCCCCGTCGAAATTAGACGATCATCATCTCTTCACCAATTCAAGCGCTTGCTAAAAGATCACCTCCTGAAATCGTAAAATTATAACTTTATTCTTGAAACTCCTATTGTCTCATGGAAGCCTAACTTTCACATCCTGCAAGACTGTATGATGTGAGATATACTCAATTCTATAGAGTGTGAGTTTCACAACATTAGCAGTAGTGTTTACCATCTTTCACATGCTGTGGGAGCGTGTTATGTGAGATATGCTCAAAGTGTGACTGTCACAACATTAGTAGTAGTATTCCACTATATTTCACATTCTGCAGGAGTGTGTGATGTGACAGATGCTCAATGCTATAGAATGAGATTTCCACAACAGAGGAAGTAGTATTCCACTATCGTCCACATTCTGCAGGAGTGTGTGATGTGAGATATCAATGCTATAGAATGCGATTTCCACAACAGAAGTAGTAGTATTCCACTATCGTTCATATTCTGCAGGAGTGTGTGATGTGATAGATGCTCAGTGCTATAGAATGCGATTTCCACAACAGAAGTTGTAGTATTCCACCATCGTTCACATTCTGAAGGAGTGTGTGATGTGATAGATGCTCAATGCTATAGAATGCGATTTCCACAACAGAAGTAGTAGTATTCCACCATCGTTCACATTCTGCAGGAGTGTGTGATGTGAGATATCAATGATAATGCGATTTCCACAACAGAAGTAATAGCATTCCACCACCTTTCACATTCCACGGGAGTGTGTGATGTGATATATACTCAGTCTATAGAGTGTGATTGCCACAACACTAGTAGCAGTATTCCACTAGCTCCCACATTCGGCTCTCAGAGGGTGTGGTTTACCCAGTAAAATCTTGAGAGCGATAAACTGGGCCACTTAAACTGAATACACTTCCAAAACAATCAGGTTTTTGTGTTGACAAATATCATTTACAGTTTAATAGCTGGAGTATATATTTGTAACAATTTCACGCATATCACCTATTTTCCTTTAATACATTTGTTTTGTACCTACATGCATTGTGAAAGTTTTATTTGCGTTTAAAAGCATTTTATTGTCATTGCACCAAGAGACAAAACCAATATCACCAGTTTGTAAACGTGATATACACATTCTGTTTCAGATATTTAAATATTTATACATGCAGCTTTAACGTAACACAGACATTGTTTAAATAATCAAGTTTCTAATAAAGGCTTGAAGGTTGACGTGTGTCTCTTTAAAGAGACACACGGCAATCTTGAAGTGTTTATTAAACACTGAAATTAGCGTCTTGATTTATTTATCCTGTATCATTTTGACTTTAAAACTGCTTGCATTATATTAAATAATATGTTGAGTTTTTATGTTTTCGTCTTATTTTACCATAGGTTTAAATATATTAATTGTGCTGTTTGTTTGTTTGTTTGTTTGTTTGCATGATGTTTACGTGATTTCCAACACATGTAAGGTTATATATGACGGTCGATTATTTCCAACACATGTAAGGTTATATATGACGGTCGATTATTTCCAACACATGTAAGGTTATATATGACGGTCACACATGTAAGGTTATATATGACGGTCGATTATTTCCATACTTTGAAGTGGAATCTAAATCCGATAGAGGTTATTTAAGCATTTAATTTTCCGTAAAGGGATATAACTCTATCCAGCATAATGTGTACGAGTTATTCCTATTTTATCTTAGCCTCGGTCACCCGGTCCGATTCTGATTTCTTCGCTAGGCTATGCCACGCGGATGCAGAACTACATTATCTGCAGGTATTTAAAGACATATGCATGATACGGTCTTGGCAGGCCGAGACTAATTTTACACACAATAATAAATAAATAAATAAATAAATAAATAAATAAATAAATAAAAAATAAATAAATAAATAAATAAATAAATAAATAAATAAATAAATAAATAAATAAATGAATGAATGAATGAATGCATGAATGAATGAATAAATAAATAAATAAATAAATAAATAAATAATAATAATAAAATAATAATAATAGCTAACTCAATAACATTTGTTGATGTAAAATTGTGACTTTTGAAAGAAATAATTTATAATTAAATAAATTTTATTTGTGAAATTGGCTTTTAATATCGCTTTGGCAATCAGCAAGTGGCAAATAGCAAATGGCAATCAGCAAGTGGCAAATAGCAAATGGCAAATGGCAATTAGCATGTCGCAACCCGCATTTCATACATAACTCAGCTAAAATTCATTCCACTGGAACACGGCAATGAAATGCGCAACTAGGCTTGGTACTGATCATCCCTGCTAAGGTTCGTTGAAATCCGGCAAGGGGATTAGGAGAATTAGTCTGTACAATGTTTGTGTATTAAAACCTTCAAAATAGCCAAAAAATCATTCAACCAGAACACAGCAATGACAGGTGCAACTAGGCTTGGTACTGATCATCCCCGCCAAAATTCGTTGAAATCCGGCAAGGAGTTCAGAAGAGACTACAATCATTCAACCGAAATATGGCGAAGAAATGCGCAACTAGGCTTAATACTGATCATCCTTGTCAAGTTTCGTTGAAATCCTGTTAGAGGTTCTGGAGAACTAGCCCGAAAAATGTTTGTGTATCAAAATCTTTAAAGGGCCATAACTCCGCCAAAAATCTGTAAACCGGAACGAGACGATGATATTACAACTAAGCTTGGTACTGATCATCCCTGCAAAGCTTCGTTGAAACCCGGTGAGGGGTTCAGAAGAAATAGTCCAGACAAAGTTTGTGTTTGTGTATTAAAACATTTAAAGGGCCATAACTCTGCTAAAAATCTATCAACCGGAACACATCGACGATATGCACAACTAGACCTGATCATCCCTAAGACGTTTCGTTTAAATCCGGCCAGGGGTTAGGAGAACTAGTCAGGACAAAGTTTGTGAATTTAAACCTTTAAAGGGCCATAACTCCGCCAAAATCATTTAACCGGAACACGGTGACGATATGTGCAACTAGGCGTGATCATCCATGCAAGCCAAATAAAGGCCCTTTCGTCTTAAAGAGGTAAAATACAGCATTTTTTAAAACTAAATCAAGGGCCATAACTCCGTGTTACTAATCCGATTTGGTTGGTTTTCGAACTAATCCAAGTTTTCACTGATAGTAACAATCTGGTCAAGTTTGATAAAGATTGGATGAACAATGAAGGCCCTATCGTGTTAACAAAGCCAAAACATAGCATATTTCAGAAAATCAAGGGCCATGACTCCGTTGTAATTGGTCCAATCTGGATAGCTTTCGGAATTGTCCGAGGTTTCATTGATATCAACAATCTGGTGAAGTTTCGTAAAGATCGGATGAAAAATGAAGGACCTATATTCTTAACGAGGCAAAATATAGCATTTCTTTAACTAAATCAAGGGCCATAACTCCGCTGTTACTCTTCCGATCTGGCTGGTTTACGAAGTTTTCTGAGCTGTTATTGATATTAACAATCCGGTAAAGTTGGATAAAGATCGATTGAAAAACGAAGGCCCGAGCGTCTTAACGAGGCAAAATATAGCATTTTTAACTAAATCAATGGCAATAACTCCGTTGTTACTAGTCCGATCGGATTTGTTTTCGAAATTATCCGAGCTTTTATTAATATTAACAGTCTGGTAAAGTTTGGTAAAGATCGTATGAAAAATGAAGGCCTATCGTCTTAACGAGACAAAATATAGCATTTTTAACGAAATCAAGGACCATAACTCTGGTGTTACTGATCCGATTTGGCTGTTTTTCGAACTTGTCCAAGCATTCATTAATATTAGTTTGGTAAAAGATCAGATGAAAAAACAAACGCCATATCGTCTTAACGGGACAAAAATATTGCATTTTTAACTAAATCAAAGGCCATAACTCTGCAGTTACTGGTCCGATATGGCTGGGATTCGAAATTTCCCGAGCATTCATTGATATTAGCAATCTGTTAAAGTTTGGTAAAGATCGGATGAAAAATGAAGGCCCTATCGTCTTAACGAGGTAAAAGTTAACAGACGGACGGACGACAGACAACGGACAACTCGCCATTGGCCAGTAGAGCTAAAAAAATACTTTTCTGTTTACCAAATATGTCAACACATATTATTTAAAAAAGTCTGACCGTATTGCCCATTGTATGCTACTTTCCTGTTGTTGTGTTGTAGGTAGTTTTTTCTGGGAAAATTGTAACTGTTTAGAATGTTTCACAGATGGAGTCCGCAACTCAGTGGTTTCAAATTAAAGAGAGTAATATCCTCATTCATAATTTTCTAAAATAATACAATAATTAAAGGTTATCGTCAGTTGTCATCATTGTATACTGACTCTTTTACTCTATTGCAGTAAAGTTACAAATGATGATCATATAAAATCGGTATTTTTTATATATTTTTTTATTTATTATAGTAATAACAGTGTTGCATGCGACAAGCATGGTGGGTGCATGATGTAGCTCTGAAATTATATCAATAATGTAGCCCAGAAGTTATATCAGTAAAAACATAAATGTAAACTAAACCGAGCATTTCTATTATAAGAGCTAGGCATACAGTTACCACAGTTATCTGCCGCTAGTCATACAGTTACCACAGTTATCTGCCGCTAGTCATACAGTTACCACAGTTATCTGCCGCTAGTCATACAGTTACCACAGTTATCTGCAGCTAGGCATACAGTTACCACAGTTATCTGCCGCTAGGCATACAGTTACCACAGTTATCTGCCGCTAGTCATACAGTTACCACAGTTATCTGCCGCTAGTCATACAGTTACCACAGTTATCTGCCGCTAGTCATACACCGGCAAACTGCACAGAAACAGTACTTCGAGCACTTGTTTGGCTAAATATGAATACTTTTTATGGGAACTATATTTTTTACAATCTGCATAGTTCTCCTACAAACCGATCATTCGCAGAACATTCAATGTTTTTGTAAGTAGCCTATCCGTGTTTTCTCAATGAGGGCGAGGATTGTTTATTTATTTTAGGGTTATTTTATATATATATATTCATTATAGGGTTTATTTTCTCAATTCGCTTCAGGATGTATGTTACATAAGTTCAATATGCCATTTGCCATGACGACAAGTATATATTTGCATGTTTAATTAACACTAGTGTTTAAAAGAGTCATATTTAAATTTGGTTCTAGGCTACGTTAGTGCAATGTTGTAAACCTTCGCCTCTCACAGCTGCGGGTTCGAATTCCACTGAGTTCGACTTGTAAGTGAGGAAGTGTTGATTCTTACGGATGGTGGTAGGTGTACTGTACTGGCTCTACCCAGGAAAAATGGGTGGTCTGCCTCAACCACAAAATATCAACCGTCATATATATATAACCTTACATGTGTTGAAAATGACGTAAACACCATACAAACAAACAAACATTGGTGCAGAGACATGTTTTATGTTTTGGCTTCAATTCTTTTCTCCTATTATTCTAAAACGTAAGTATTTAAATAAACACAATACTACTTATAAATTAAACTTGCTACTACTACTACTACTACTACTACTACTACTACTACTATATTACTACTACTACTACTACTACTACTACTAGTACTACTATACTACTACTAGTACTACTACTACTACTACTAGTACTACTACTACTACTACTACTACTACTAGTACTACTACTACTACTACTACTACTACTACTAACACTACTACTACTACTACTACTACTACTAACACTACTACTACTACTACTACTACTACTACTACTAACACTACTACTACTACTACTACTACTACTAAACACTACTACTACTACTACTACTACTACTACTACTACTAACACTACTACTACTACTACTAACACTACTACTACTAACACTACTACTACTACTACTAACACTACTACTACTACTACTACTACTACTACTACTACTACTAACACTACTACTACTACTACTAACACTACTACTACTACTACTACTACTACTAACACTACTACTAGTACTACTACTACTACTACTACTAACACTACTACTACTACTACTAACACTACTACTACTACTACTACTACTACTACTACTACTAACACTACTACTACTACTACTAACACTACTACTACTACTACTACTACTACTACTACTAACACTACTACTACTACTACTAACACTACTACTACTACTACTACTACTACTACTACTAACACTACTACTACTACTACTAACACTACTACTACTACTACTACTACTACTACTACTAACACTACTACTACTACTACTAACACTACTACTACTACTACTACTACTAATAATAATAATAATAATAATAATAAAAATAATCTGAAACATCATCGACCACTGCAAGTAACTTATTATATTTTTTCTGTTATTTCTTACTGATATTAACCATGAATTAGCTCCTGCTATTTCTCTCACAGCTCAAGAGAATGACATTTTATCGAAATCGGGGACTAGCGATGTCTGCCTGCATGCCTGCCAGCCTGCCTGCCTGCCCGTCCGTCCGTCCGTCTGTCCCAAAAATGAAATTGCAAAAAAATAGTAGAAAAAATGAATAATATCAAAAACCTGACGTCACAGGCGGTCAACCTTTTGATGACGTCCACACCCACTATTATGTTCATACACAACAAGATAACGAGATCCTGAACTTTACAATCTGTAAAAGTTTTTTTCAAATTCGATAATAACTGCATGAGATAGAGGGATAGAATGTAACAAGAGTTTCCTGCAAGCGCCACTGGCGGCCATCTTGGATGCATTCATGACGTCAACAGTTGCAGTGCACTATTCTAGACTAAGACTGTGAAAATGATTGGCGGAAGAAGAAGAAAAAGAAGAAGAAGAAAAAGAAGAAGAAGAAGAAAACAGAAGTAGAATAAACAGAACGAACACAAAAAGGATTTCCACTGAAAGATGAAAGGTCTTATAAAAAGAACAAACACAAGAAGTCGTTAAGCTGAAAGGTTAAAAGCTCTAATAAACAGAACGAACAACAGAGGTCTTACCACTGAAAGGTGGAAAGCCCTAATAAACAGAACGAACACAAGAGGTGTATTCACTGAAATATGAAAGGTCTTATAAAAAGAACAAACACAAGAAGTCGTTAAGCTGAAAGGTTAAAAGCTCTAATAAACAGAACGAACAACAGAGGTCTTACCACTGCAAGGTGGAAGGCCCTAATAAACAGAACAAACACGATTCCACCGAAAGGAGAAAAGTCTTAACTAATGTATAATTTCAGTCCATAAAGAGATGTGTATTTATAAAATGTTTACACGAATAACGTGACAGTGAGTAGCTACATGGTCTATCAGAGAGACGTTATGTCCAGACCAATTAGACAGAGAAACCCTTTCATTTTTCAAACAAGCTCCGTCAGCAATATTTCTCGACCGGATTTGGTTTTTCAAAAATCTGTCATCTTTCATTTTGTATACATATGCAAACATGAGCTGTGCTAATAGCCTCTCTGTATCTCACTAACGACGTTAAGCGGTACCTTCCACCCCTTGACGATTGGCGCACCAGATCGGTAACATTTTAACCTTCAGTAATTATCCCTCATTAGGTCCCCATAAAACAATTACACCACGTAAGGAGGGTGCTCCCTAGAGAGCTAGGACAGAACACAAGCGCGGATCAAGAATTAGCCAGACTATTGAAGAGAACATAGGACCTTTTGTGAGGGACGACACAAAGTCAAAGGCCTTTTTCACTTCCCAATATTCTGTTGTGCTCGTTTCCGTTGAATCGCTGTTCCCGCTGCCAAATCCTGATTCACCCATTTACTCTCTTCAAATAATCCTGCGTGGTCTTATGATAATACATGTCCATCAGAAAAAACTGAAGCAGACACCCATTTTTTCCTGGATGGAACCAGTACTGTATATCCCCGTCACCCGTAAGAAGCGACACATTCTCAGTGGGATTCGAACTCGCAGCGGTGCGAGGCGAGAAAGTTTCAAACGCAGCGTCTTTGTAAAGAAATGTTATGCGCCAATATGTGATGATAAATCATTCCCTACGATTTACTGACGTAATTTGATCACAAAATCTACTTTATAATACATGCGCTTAAATTACTAAAAAATAAAATAAAATAAAAAAATAAATAATTCAAAGATAGTGATTTTCGTTTGCGCTGTAAAAATCTACATCCAAGGGAAATAACTAACACGTATTGCAAAATTGAGGCAAAATAGTCAAGGTTTACCACCACTAATTACATGTAAGCCTTCGAGGTGTATCGAATGTAGTTCCAATAATAAAAAGTAATCCCTCCTTTTTTGATGAAAACGGGCATTATAAGTAGGGGAAAACTGCTCATTCCTATTCGATTTTGTGGTTGTATGTATAAGAAGCGTATTAATAAGTTTTACTGTATCACTGATGAACATTTTCGAAATTTCGACTCTATGCTTACACTATGTGAGCGATGAAAACAGTCAGTCAATGAAAAAAGCTGTACCCTTGACCTGTTTAGTAAACAAACAAGAACTTTCTTACATGTCTTGTGACCCCACCTTTTCTGGTGATTTTTCAAGTGGAAAATTAGTTTTCTATATAAACATTACACTGCTGCATTATCCATACTTGAGTTGAATTTGCAGCAAATCATTAATATGTGACACTTTAACAATGGTGTCTATGGGGAAAATAATTAGTGGTATCATACCTCAATTGTATTTAAATACAAATGGCGAAACAACGTTGAAGGGCGGTAACTGATAATCTTGTCGAAAATTAAGAGTTACCGACTCATAATTCATCTAACCCATATTCAATCACGACTATTTTAGGAAATCGTGAATAAATCTATACTTTTAATCGGCACATAAACATTATTCTATGACCTGAATACCTGGATAGAGTTTTGATAAACGGTTTTGCAGTGTAATTTTGCCGTTAATTGGCGTGTTAGTTTCTTTAAATATTAGTAATATGTACGCGTGTACATACATCGGATAGGTAAGTGATACCATTGTGGGACTCCATCTGTTAAGCATAATCTATAGAGTATTCTAACATTAAACACGGTTCTTCTCGATACATTTCTTTTGAATTCGAATCTATAACTACAAATGTCTAGCTCCGCATATGTATGGAAATATTCAGCGTTTTCTTATAATCTATCAGCTCTCTCGGGACGCTAATCATGTTAATGTGTTTATAATTTGTGAAATTGTCGCGTGCTACACGGCATTTGAATTCTATTATGCAGTCATTTGTCGCTTCTGATTACCTAGGAAATAAAAGTTGTGAAGCCAGATATAGCACGTGCAAATAGGATACTGACGTTATAGTTTTAAAATGTTTCAACATCACATGCTATAACAGTTTTAAATATCTGCTTAATTTTTAAAGGTTAGCTCTGTATTTAGATAAATTGCTAAACCATTTTATTCCGAGGCTAAGCATATATTTACAAACCGGATGTGATGCTCATCATTCCAATCAAAAATTATAATTCCATCACCGCGCATCTGTTTTTTATCCGTCGTTGAAGGACCAGTGGAGCTATAGTTACATTAACATATCCTTTTTAACTTATTTTCCTGACTCGACTAAGTGTATATTAACAGTTATTAAGGCTTAATCGTAAATATATTAGAATCAGAATCAGGAATAAATCATGAATGGAGTAGTTAACTATTATATATGTTGTTTTTTGAAAAATGGACCTAATTGGCTGTGTAAATGCGAAAAGCCAGGACAATTATTAATTGATACTTATATGAGTCTCATATGATACCTACGAGTATTATATGATATTTATATAAAAGGAGCAGTACATGGTTCCTATATAAAACCTTTCATATAACAATCACACGGAAATTCTGTTTTTTCCGCTGAGAATCATAATTATGAAAATGTGTGCGTGTTTTAACATGACGTGTTTGAAAATGAAGTATTTATGAATTTATATTCATATGTAAATAATAGGAAACTCCTATTAAAAAAACTTCAAAAGATAGGTTTTATAATATATATGAGAATCATATGTGGCTCCTTCTACATAAGAGTCGTATGGGTATCATATGTGGCTCTTTCTGTATAAGAGTCGTAGAGTCGTATGAGAATCATATGTGGCTCCTTATATTTAAGAGTCGTAGAGTCGTATGAGAATCATATGTGGCTCCTTCTGTATAAGAGTCGTAAGAGTATCATATGTGGCTCCTTCTGTATAAGAGTTGTATGATAATCATATGTGGCTCCTTATATTTAAGAGTCGTAGAGTCGTATGAGAATCATATGTGGCTCCTTCTGTATAAGAGTCGTAAGAGTATCATATGTGGCTCCTTCTGTATAAGAGTCGTATGATAATCATATGTGGCTCCTTATATTTAAGAGTCGTAGAGTCGTATGAGAATCATATGTGGCTCCTTCTATATAAGAGTCGTATGATAATCATATGTGGCTCCTTATATTTAAGAGTCGTAGAGTCGTATGAGTATCATATGTGGCTCCTTCTATATAAGAGTCGTATGATAATCATATGTGGCTCCTTCTATATAACAGTCGTATGGTAATAATATGTGGCTCCTTCTATATAATAGTCGTAGAGTCGTATGGTAATAATATGTGGCTCCTTCTATATAATAGTCGTAGAGTCGTATGAGAATCATATGTGGCTCCTTCTATATAAGAGTCGGATAAGAATCATATGCGGCTCCTTCTATATAAGAGTCATATGAGAATCATATGTCATATGTGGCTCCTTCTATATAAGAGTCGTGTGATAATCATATGCGGCTCCTGCTATATAAGAGTCGTATGAGTATCATATGTGGCTCCTTCAATATAAGAGTTATATGAAAATCATATGTGACTCCCTCTATATAAGAGTTATATGAAAATCATACGCGGCTCCTTCTATATAAGCATCATATGAGAATCATATGTGACTCCCTTTATAAAAGAGTCGTGTGATAATCATATGCGGCTCCTTCTATATAAGAATCATATGAGAATCATATGTGGCTCCTTCTATATAAGCATCATATGAGAATCATATGTGACTCCCTTTATATAAGAGTCGTGTGATAATCATATGTGGCTCCTTCTATATAAGCGTCATATGGAAATCATATGTGGCTCCTTCTGTATAAGAGTCATATGAGTATCATATGCGGCTCCTTCTATATAAGCGTCATATGGGAATCATATGTGGCTCCTTCCGTATACGAGTCATTTGAGAATCATATGTGGCTCCTTCTATATAAGAGTC
Organism: Cyrtodaria siliqua; assembly: GCA_037043455.1. Lineage (NCBI taxonomy): Eukaryota > Metazoa > Mollusca > Bivalvia > Adapedonta > Hiatellidae > Cyrtodaria > Cyrtodaria siliqua. The sequence goes on from JAWPHD010007179.1 coordinate 24,788, forward strand.
ATATGAGTATCATATGCGGCTCCTTCTGTATAAGAGTCATATGAGTATCATATGCGGCTCCTTCTATATAAGCGTCATATGGGAATCATATGTGGCTCCTTCTGTATAAGAGTCATATGAGTATCATATGCGGCTCCTTCTATATAAGCGTCATATGGGAATCATATGTGGCTCCTTCTGTATACGAGTCATATGAGAATCATATGTGGCTCCTTCTGTATAAGAGTCATATGAGTATCATATGCGGCTCCTTTTGTATAAGCGTCATATGATAATCATATGTGGCTCCTTCTATGTAAGCGTCATATGAGACTAATATGTGGCTCCTTCTGTATAAGATTTGTATGAGTATCATATGCGCCTCCTTCTGTATAAGAGTCATATGAGTATCATATGCAACTCCTTCTATATAAGAGTCATATGAGTATCATATGTGGCTCCTTCTATAAAAGCGTCATATGAGAATCATATGTGACTCATTCTATCATATGATTCTTATATGAGAATGCAATCATATGTTTGTTATGTTGGCAAAATTGCCTTAAGTAGTATACGTTTTAATTCGATATTGCTTGTATTATTTAACAGTGACAAATAGGCCCTATAGGCCCATGCGGCCGTGAGTAACGGTTTTTGTAACTGTTCTTGTATAAGTGTCTACTAATGTATATCATTCGGACAGCCTCTCATCCTTAGTATTTTGAACACTGTAGAATCGGTATAAAATACTGATATTGGTAATAAACTAAGAATGTATTGCAAAGTGAAACATAACTACGAAAGTTCGGGATCATTAAAAAAGTAACGGTCTAGAAAAAATTAAAATTTCATCGTTTGTAAAACTATAAACAATCATACATTTATCAATTTTAGATCATAAAAAAGGGCTAGTTTTCAAATTTAAAAAAGCCCGATAGATGCCAGTTTAGGTTCTTGTTTTGGTATGTTTAGCTGGGATGAACATTGAAATATCGGGACTTTTTTTAAGCTATGCTTAATCTTAGTAATTTCTATTTTATTTTTAATTTTGGTTTTTAATTTAATCAAATTTGATGATTTGTTAGTGACTGTGCATATAAATTATGACATCAACCTCGGATGACTTTGACGACTGACAATAAACCAGAGTAATGTCCCCTGAAGATGCATTTTCTATTCTGCGCAATGTGTCCTTGTTCTCAATTTAGGGCCTTATTTTAAAATGCAATCACAGCTGGTCAATGTATGTTTCTGGATTGCCAATAATAATAGTAATAATAATAATAATAATAATAATAAATAATAATAATAATAATAATAATAATAATAATAATAATAATAATAATAATAAAACAACAACAGCCATACATGTCAGAGTGAGTACGCCAGAGCTTTGTCACTTTCAGCGTTGTCAGTTTAAATAGTCCTTTTACACTCTCAAGTCATATCATTTAAATATGTTTTTTTTTTTTAGAGATTTTCAAACTCAAGCCTATACATACCTGTCAATTCACGCGCATTGTTGAATAAAATCACGCTCACACGCATGCATTCTACGTCCTCACGCATTGTAACAATTTGACCAAAATGTGTTTTGCTTGCGATATTTTTAATACGATTTGGTATAGTTTAACCAGGATTTCCGCATCTCTTCCGTATAGTATTATTTATTAAATGAATTCAGATAAAGCATATGATCATATGTACTTTACTACAACTATACCTCTATATATATAAGCCAAAAAACATAAAATTCAACCAAAGACCGTCTCGGGTCTCAAGGTGATTCCTTCCACTGACCCTCTAACCAAGGGTCAGAAGGGGATTCATCCCACTGACCCTCTAACCAAGGGTCAGACGCCCCTTGTTCCCCATCTCACCCTTGACTTATATTGGGCATTGACATCTATGCCTATATTGAATGAACGTGCGACGTTTTTCTAAATCACTTTTATGGGTGTGTGGGCGGGGGTTGGGGTGTGTGTGGGCGGCGGGGTGGGTCTCTCTTTATTTGTGAGCAATAGCCTACCTAAATCTCCCAGACGATTTCCGTCATTTTCAATGAAATTAGTATTTTATTACAATTAAAGTATTATTAAAAGTAAGGAACCTGCAGAGAATTACATTACGATCTGCAGAGTATTACAAATACGATCTGATACTAGGAAATTCATATTGTAAGAAAAAAAGTCACTTAACTTTCAAAATGAAGAGTATTATTTATGTACATTTCTACGTATAAACAGGGGCAAATCCCTGGTGTAAATTATTAAATTCTAAAATGTGTGAACAGTTATATCATGTTAACGCTATCTGTTAGGTGGATTTTCTCCAGATCAGCCCTATCTTGATATAAGCGCGCGTCATTTTGTAAACTTCTACCCCGAGGGTGGCGGGCGTAATGAACGGGAAGTCACTCTTTATGCGGAGTGGGTAAATTCGAGGAGACCATCTGTTCCGTTCGACTTGGTGTTGAAACGAGACGGGCAATTGTCTTTATCGGACAATCCTATCAAAACTGATATTAGTTTTAACTAATGGCGCGTAAAATGCCTAGTACATTGTCTCTCATAATAACTGTAAAACTTGGGATAAATTTGTGCGATAAAATAAATCACTTCCGAATGAGTTAAGCGGCACTTTAATTATAACATATCTTTACAATTTGGATTATAGTTGTCCAAAGGAAAAATAGTTTTGAAAAAAACACACAAAAAAACACAACAAACCCACAACAACAACAACACAACAGTAACTGTGGTTAGTCGAAAAGTGCTGAACGTCGCATGAATACCGTCCACTTCTCATACATATTGCCCTCTCCTTTTTTAGTTTTATCGCCCAGCAACTCGTTACTTATAGAACAAACATAGGCTTGAATGTAATATTGAATTTTAATTAGTATTATTTTTTTATTTATCTATTATTATTATTATTATTATTATTATTATTATTATTGTTTTAGTTTGTAGTAGTAGTAGTAGTAGTAGTAGTAGCAGTAGTAGTTGTAGCGGTAGTAGTAGTAGTAGTAATAGTAGTAGTAGCAGCAGCAACAGCAGCAGCAGCAGCAGTAGTAGTAGTAGTAGTAGTAGTAGTAGTACTACTACTACTACTACTGCTGCTGCTGCTGCTAGTAGTAGCAGCAGCAACAGCAGCAGCAGCAGCAGCAGTAGTAGTAGTAGTAGTAGTAGTAGCAGCAGCAACAGCAGCAGCAGCAGCAGTAGTAGTAGTAGTAGTAGTACTACTACTACTACTACTACTACTACTGCTGCTGCTGCTGCTGTTGCTGCTGCTACTACTACTATTACTACTACTACCGCTACAAATACTACTACTAATACTAATAATTATAAATTATCTACTACTACTAATAATAATAATAATAATTGTTGTTGTTGCTGCTGTGGTTGTTGCGTTTTTATTGTTGTTGTTTTTATTGCTTTCTTTTTTTGTTTTTGTGTTGTTGTTGTTGTTGTGTTGTTGTTGTTGTTGATATTGTCTGTATTGTTGCTGTTCCAATGTTGGCGTGAAAATCGAAGAAATGCATATTCAATGTCCTGCTTGTAACTAATGATGCATAATTTACTGATGTCTGTTTGAACGATGTCTAGATTTAGCCATTTACGTGGTGTATTGACAAAAAATGTCATTTGGTGTGACAAAAATGAATAACATATCTCCGTTTTGTGGGTTTCCGATCGTTGTTCTCAATGTTTTCATTCATATTCGATTTGCAAAAGTAGATATTCTTGAGCACTTAATGAACATTGTCTAATAGTCGAAACCGTGCAGATTTGTTTTGGAAACCGTGTAGACAGAACACGATGGCGGCCAGCGAGATGTATGTACATTGAAAATCAACCTCTTTTTTTATATATTATGATTATTTCGATCAATCAATGTAACAGACCTGCACCTAAATGCTCGATGCTTAAAAACATACCCGTCTTATGCTCATGTTAAACGTCCAATTCCCGTAATCGGTTTTCAAAGTGGATAGAGATGGAATTCAGTTTTCAAAATTTGAAGCGGTGACCTATCATCGGTTTTGACCACAAGTTCGTTTGTAGCCGGTTTTGTGTCTAGTTTGATATATATCCATTAGAATGCAAGTAACCGCATCATGCACCCATCGAAAGTTCGTTGATGGAGATATCTGAGTTTGAAAAAAATGCGAGGTAAACCGTGTCTTTGTTGTGAAAACTGTGTAGACACGGCAAGATAGAGAGCAAAAGTTAACCGGGTAGACAGTGAAAAGGTTAACGGTGTAGACTACACTATTTACAAACGTAACACTGAACCTCACCGCACTGTATTACTGGACATTATTTTAAACATAACTGCCTATTTTTTTACACAACAAACAAGCGGATAAGTGAATTATTTTAAAGGAACGAAAAGCAATTAGTTAGATTATCCAATGTCTGTGATATTTCTGTTTGATCATAACTCCCATTTAAACATGGTAAAGGGTAATGGTCTAGTTTACAACTAACTTAAAGTCTACGTTCACTTATAAATGAAACATACTTACAATATACATTTCAGTTGATCTCAGCTACTGAAAATGGAGGAAAACCTCAGCATTGACAGTATAGACCAGTGCGTTAATCTCACTCGGACAAATCTTAAAAATAAGAACCAGAGTTGTTGATGAAAAGACAGGTAAATCAGGACTACTGTCGAAAAACTGCGGTTTCATCCCCAGTACGTGAAAGTCAATGAAACAGACTGGAATGTTCAGATACAAAATGTACAACGAGAGACTGAATTATCTAGTATTGATGAGTTGGACGAGTGTCCATTTGAAGACGAAATCAATTTCCTAGAAGATTTTTTGCACGATTTAGTATTGATTGAGGAAGATGACGATGAAAATCTACAAAGCCCATTTCACAAAAGACCTCAATTTTTAACTCCCCATCAACATGCCAACATTGATACCTTAAAGACAGAAGTACAAACAGAAACATGTGAAGAATATGATTTGGAAGAAAGGTAATGGACGAAACGCTACGTATATATAATGAACTGTTCTTTCTTTACATTAAGACAATTTCAATTAAGTGACAAAGGGGTTTGTTGGGGGAAATGACGGATCAGCAGCCGAACATTGTAAACGTTACTCGCAGGCTGATATAAGTTTACAATGGACGCAAAGGCTATTATAGTCGTGCTTAGCGGGTTAAGTGTTAGTTTTGTGTCTTAATAAAGCCTTCCGTGTACGGTTGACACATTCAACTATGGGAATGGCTTTTATGCTCATTTTACCCGTTTTCGGGCATTTGTTGATTTACATATACAGTTTATATTACTACCATATCAACCCTTGCTTGTAAATAATTTTATCTTTATATATTTATATTAATTTTTAATTAATCCTTCATTTCTTCATCATTCATCATTTTTTTGCGCACAGTATGACCTACTTATGTGTCGACGTGCCGTAAAACGCCATTCATTCATTCATTTTATGCTCATTCCTGAAATCTTTTAGCTCAATAGCAGACATGCTTTTCTTCATTTTCCTTAAATATCTCTATGTAAAGCCAAGTAACCTGCTGACCTCTAGGTGGAACCATTTTTAACCCTGTGCTTCTTTGTTACACCGTGTGGTTCCGGGCCCCCGTTTGTGTACGGGGCAAATAATAGGGCCACTGCAGATCCCGCTTGAGGGAAGGCAGAGGGGTAGAACCCCTTCCTCCCCACCCCCAAATTCATGTTTATTTCATAATTTTTTGTACATGCTCATTAAAGGTCTTCATAATGACCCCTGCATTGTTTCAGGTGCCATCTCGCTCATATCACTAGAGCAGTGGCAGAACAACTATAACGTGGCTCCAGCGTAAATGGAGTGTCTACAATAGAATTTGCAGCAACTCTGCAGTTCAGGGTGAGAAGGTTCTAGGCCCGTTCTCCATATTTTATTCCTATGTACATGGAGGATGAGCCTGGCATATATCATTCCATGTGTTGGTGCGCCTTAAAACCCCAATTCAATTCTTTGTTACACAAGTGTCTATCGAATATTTTTTTTATTATATTATTTTTGACCATCCACATTTAGTTCTTCGATACACTAATGAAGTTTCCCCCTTTGTGTATTTATTAATTCATTGTTTTTTCTGCCGTTCAGTATATCTTGCATAGAAGGTGCGTCTGTATCAGCCAATCATATACGATACCAGAATCTCGGTAAAATGGCTGCCGCGTCAATTGCTTTTAAGAACAGTTCTAGACGTGAAAACAAGCAAGCGTCGCAGTTTATCTGGATTAATGCAAACTATAATCATTGACAGATGAATTTTTTAGAGTAGACGGTTTTATTAAAAAAACAAAAACACTGTCTTTGCTCACGGAAAATAGTTTTGACAGACAGGCCCTGAATTAATTATATGGTAAAATATAGGAAAGAGGGACAAGCCCCAACCAGATTATGACTGTTTCCTATATATATCTTTATAAAACCATGTGACTTTTGGGCCATCTTTTACCCCAAGAGTCTGTATTGATACAAACTTGATTATCAATGCTACTAAAATGCTTTAATGCTGAACACAAATAAAAATCGAGCGATAAAAAATAAGATATGACCATTTGAAGGTTCAAGTTCTAAAACGGATATGGGAGACGCCATTTGATAACTATGATGTCATAGTTCCAAATTATCATATATGGAATATGGATACATATCGTTTAAAGCAAATAAATGCAGAATCCTTTACTGATCATATAAAGCATTATTGTCATTAAGTATACATATGTTTCATTCACTTTCTGTCATGTTTATGAATATTCCATATATGGTCATTTAGAATTGTGATGTCATAGATATCAAAATGGCGGCTTCAAGATCCGTTTCAGCTGAACCTTAAATGATATCTGCTTTGTTTATCATCCGATTTTGATAATTCTTTCACCTTTATTCAAGTTTTTCAGAACTCTCAATATTAAAGAAAGGCGGCCTTAATTCCGAGACAATATGTAGCTCATGCGAAAGAAGTGTTTTATGTATAGCCGCCCCAGAGATAGGAGAATCATCGGAATCCGGGAACCAAACTCCGCTCTTCAAATGTATCCCTATGGGTTTTTTATTTTGGCGCGGAGAATGTTTGTTTGTTTGTTTGTATGGTGTTTTACGTCATTTTCAACACTTGTAAGGTTATATATATGACGGTCGATTTTTTGTGGTGGAGGCAGACCAACCACTTTTCCTTGGTAGAACTAGTACTGTACATCTCCCGCCATCCGTAAGAATCGACACTTACTCACTTACAAGTCGAGCTCCCAGATGGAATCGAACCCGCAGTGGTGAGAGGCGAAGTTTTACATCGCAACGTCGTTTAACCATTCGGGTCGTTTAACCATTCGGCCACGGAGAATGAAACCGACCGATGTATGTTCCCATCCGAAGGCCGAGTGGAAACTGTTCAGGACAAACAAGTGAACAACAAATTAAATGCAAGGGGCAACACACTGTTATGGTGCCAGACCAGTCAGGAACTGCTACCGGGTCGTAGGATGCTTAAATATTTCTATGGAAAAATCCAAAGTTTCCCCATTTACGTGTGTTTTTCCCCAAGATCGCTTTTTATTTCATAGTTAAATATAACCTGATGTGAAAGTGTTACGTTTGTTGTCATGAAAAGTAAGTATTCTACTGTGTTTGTCAGGACTTTGCAGAGTATGAGCACAGAGGGTAGGCAGAGATTTGACATGTGTTTATTTCAAAATATGCATAGTCTGAATGACGCGAAATGTTGAAAAACTGAATCTGTGTTGTTGTTGTTGTTTTTCCAGATATGGGACAGTTTGCAGCCAAACGTGTGTAATTCACAGAATGAATGAATAATAATAATAAAGACTTTATTTAACGAGAAAACTCATTTCTCCCATGAGGCCCTCAACGTGATATATTATACAATATTTACAAAGATACGTGATATACATTTAAAATGAATTGTAGTATATTCATGCATACAATAACGGAAATATGTCCAAAACTGTTGTGGAACGTGTAACTGATCTCCAAATGTAACTTATTTTGCATTGTGTTCAATGGGCTGAATTTCGACGGTCTGACATCTATTATGTAGAATTGCGAACACGCAGTTTTGCTCTCGATTGTTTTAACATCGGCTGATAGACACCCGTATACAAGCATGGTCATTAAAACAGATGTTTCTGATCCTAGAACACTTCATTACAAATTCAAACATTATGTTAAATGCTTGACACATAGGTTCACAACAAAGTGAAATTTTGACTTTTATGTGGAGACTCGAATAAACAGCGAGACGAAAGCGTGGACGATTTGCGCGACGAAACACAGGACTGAGGGGGTAATGTTCTAACTTAGAACGTGTACGGGCAAACATAATTAATTTTAAGTAATTAATTAACTAAATATGTGGTTTACAGGTCGCGCCAGGTCGTTGGTTATAGACAGTATCAAATACGAACACAACTTGTAATACTATGTACACACACATGTCAAGTAGTTCAACTTAGTTCATTGCCAGTGCCATTTTGAAAGTATTTGGTGTCGTTAAAACAAAAACAAAAAACAAAAACGAGAATCACTCCAGCTCTAGAAGACCTAGACACTAAAATAACTCATAAATGAAAATGTAACAACATACCGTTTTCATATTTAGTTCACTTGACTGATGTTTAAAGATACAATGTGTGAGATAAGTTAAGGTAGATAGCCTTGAAATGGGTTTCGATCTTCCATTGCTTGATAAAGGTAAATAAAAGTTATTATTTTATGCTTAGCAGTGAAATAGTGGATTTTAGCAATGAAATAAAAGTGGTATTTCATACGTGTGAAATATAGAATTTTTATTTTTTCACTGCCGAAAAACATTTTCTTTTATTTGTTTATAAAATAAATGTTTAATATATATCATTCGACTGTAAATAGTCTAACTAAGAAAATGAGCTATAGTTTTTAAAACTGGTCAAGTATTTCAGAATTGTTGTCATTTACAGTGAAAACTGTCAGTTGGTCATTTTTTTCAAAAACTACATTTTCCTATGAAAGCTATAAAATTGGATTGGAAAAAATGAGTCGTAGATTATTGCAATCGGTTAAGTAGTTTAGAATTTATGGGAATTAATAAAAAAATTGTATCATACTATTAAAGCCAATGACGTCGTCAATTTTTTATTTATTTTTCTGCATACTGCAGTACACTTTTATATACAGATTCCGGATATTTCCCAGAAAAGTGGACTGAAGGTGTACTAATCCCATTGCATATAAAAGGAGATTTTACTAATGTTAATAACTATAGGGGTATCACTTTATTAAGTTGTTTATCTAAACTCTTTACCACAATATTAAATAAAAGAATTGTGACCTTTTGTGATAATAACCATGTTTTATCTGATGCGCAATTTGGATTCAGGAAAAGGCGCTCAACCACTGATGCCTTACTACTGTTCAAACATATCTGATTGATCTGAAAAGACTATATTGTGTGTTTGTTGATCTGAAGAAATGTTTTGATACAATAGATAGAAACACATTATGGTTGAAACTTTACAAAATGGGGATACAGGATAAATTGTTAAGAATAATAAAAGATATGTATGAAAAAGTCAAATCATACCAATGTGAAAATTATTCAGATTTTTTCGAATATGCGATTGGGTTAAGGCAAGGGGAGATAAACTCGCCGATATTGTTTTCTCTTTTCATTGAGGACCTAGAGCTATATTTATAAAATGACATTAATACTGGTTTAGAAATTGATGATAGTGTACTTATATTACTATTATTTGCGGACGATATGGTTATCATGGGGAAATCACCTGAAGAATTACAAAAAAATATTAATTTAATTTATGACTATTGCAACAAATGGGGATTAGAGGTGAATACGGTTAAAATAAAAATTATTTTTTTTAGAAAAGGAGGTGGTTTAATACAATGAATCTTGGCATTATAATGGAGAGAATATAGAGGTAGTAAGTGATTTCAACTATTTAGGTACAGTTTTTAATTATACTGGAAATTTTGCTCTGAACCAAGAACAACTTATTGGAAAATCTTTGAAAGCATTAAATGTTCTCTTAGTAAACTGTAGAAAAATAAGGTTGAAACCAAAAATTTTATGTCAACTATTTGATTCATTTGTGGGGTCAATTTTGAATTATTCTTCGGAAATTTGGGGATATACAAAATCAGAGCAAATCGAAAGAATACTTTTAACATTTTGTAAACAAATTCTACATCAGGAATATATGGTGGATTAGGTAGATATTCTTTATTTATAACGCGTTATGTAAAATTACTTAAATACTGGTTTAAATTATTGAAAACAGATAACAAAATACATAAAAGCACTTATATATCGTCACTAAAAGATTGTGAAAATGGGCATCGAATGTAAAAAATATGTTGAACGAATATGGTTTTACAAATGTCTGGAATGACCCAAATTCTGTTAATGCTAAATAATTTATAACTACGTTTAGACAAAGAGTTGTTGATTGTTTTATACAACGATGGTATCAAGTGAATCAAGTGGTGTACTTGAATTATATAATAATTGTAAATTGAGTTTTTACTTATGAATCATACCTTGATATTATCATGTAATCTCAGACCATATTTAACAAAATTCAGAATATCAACACATTCGTTAATAATACAGACCGGTAGGCCTAGATGTTCTCGTAACATAATACCTAGAAATGAAAGATATTGTCGATGCTGTCACCGTATTGATTTGGAAGATGAATACCATTTTATTTTGATTTGTCCTTGTTACACAAAAATCCGGACAATTTATATTAAAACATATTATTATAATAGACCTAGTATGTTTAATTTCTTAGAATTACTGCAGACACAGGATAAGAATATTGTTATAAAGTTAGCAAAATGTATTAGTACAGCTCGTACAGCTTTAGCTGTAAGGAATACAATCTTGATTAATTAAACAATGTTTAGCTCTTGTATTTTCATCCTCATGTACCAGTTATTTAACATTAATATTGCTCATAACAAATGTACATTTGTCTAAAATCACTTGACTTATTATGCATGATAATGTATGCATGTATGTATAACAATGTACGTATGTTCAAGTTAGATAAAATATAAGTTCTGTCCTGTTCTGTTCTTTGATTATAAAGCATAAAATAAGAAGAAAATGTGTTGTTTTGGAGTGAATAACAGATTTTATTTCATCTCGAAGTGATCAAACTTCAATATTTTCACTCATGCTTAACATTCGTGAAAATATAAAGTTTTCACACTTCTCGATGAAATAAAATCTGTTATTCACTCCAAAACAACAAATATCCTCTATTTTGTCTACTACACTGAGCAAAATTAATTTAGCACATAAAATACATGTGATTTCTATACACGAGGTATACAGAGATGCAGGGGTCAATGACCAAGTTTCATATGTATGACCAATAATGGTGCTACAAAGTCATTTGTAAACAAAGTCGGTGATAAAAATAAATCAAATATGATGGAAACTTCTCATTTCAGTGAAAAGGGAGGTAATTTTAAAATTTGAAACTTCGAATGTTTTTATTTGAGAATCTGAGAATAACATTCGACGTTTTTTTAACAATTACAGAACGGGCAATTCTTGACCATGCCAAACATTAAATATGTTCAAAGTAATATGTTGTATTATGAAATAAGATGTTGTCGTGCTAAACTTTTTTTGTTCAGTATATGTTAATGTCAACTTGATATTGAAGCAGAGTGCATTATATACGTAATGATGAAAATGGAATATTACTGGGATTGTCTCCATGAATTTACTGAGTTAAATACACTCGGGTCGCAGTGTTAGGTGGCTATTCATCTGGTCAAATCAGTTACAATAAAAACTAAAGGGTTGTTTTAGAACACTAGAAGGCTACGCACGGCCTGCATTTCGAGCCCTATGTTGAAGAAGTCCGGATTGGGCTATATTTTCATTCAACCAACCCATGAGGTATTCCTTCCTTATTTGTAATACGTATTTAATTTAATTAATGCAGTTCCTTATGTGTAATACGTATTTAATTTAATTAATCCGAACTAGATGACAGCGACCCAAAATTGTGCACATGATGTCATATATAAGGAACATTCTGGGGGAGTTTGGTGAACACCATGCAAGAAAAGAGCAAGATACGCATGATGTAGCGGAGACCGCACGAGACAAATATTTCGTCCAATGTAGGTCACAGTGACTTAAACGTGTCGTCCAAAGTAGATCAAAGAGACCTGAAAATTTTCACATGATGTCAGATGCATTAGGAACGCTGTGGTAGCGTTTGATGAAAATCGTGTAATAAGGATGCAAGATACGCATGTCGTAGCGGAGACGGGACATGACCTATATTTCGTCCAAAGTAGGTCACAGCAAAAAATCCGAAATTTTGCACATGATGTTAGATGCATATAACGAACATTTGTTGGAGTTTGGTGAAAATCGTGCAAGAAGAAAACAAGATACGCATGTCGTAGCGGAGAGCTGACACACATACACCCGGACGACATTGTGATCGCTGAATCGAGATCCGTAAACGGGCTCGACAAAAACATGTCGTTCCCTCACCCACCGCACCACAATTCTTCCTTTAAGTTGATACTTGATAACTTTTGCGAAGCTCAGAAAGATGAAATACGTTTTGCATGTGTTTGTACGTGGCGTTGTTGGATGAAACCGTAGAATTTCTGACAACGGACACATACACAATCTGACTGAAGAGAGGCACATATCTTAGCTAAAATGTCAGATACAAATTATGTCGCTATTTGCACATCGGCACATTATATCAAAGATTTGCACATCGGCACATTTTATCAAAGATATGTGCCAAATTGGGAAGTAATCCGTAACAATACTATAACAAAACTATAGGAGAGGTTAAGCCAAAAGAGTTGCAATGGACACATCAAGTCGAAAAAGTTCCATACCTCTGCTGAAATATACCGAATCAAAATCCTGTTTCCAGGTGAACAACTATGCATCACGCTTTGAAAGCAATCATTAAACATATGGAGGAGTTGGGGCGACACGTGTAGGCAATAATCACAAAGAGGTTCCAACCCGAAAAAAGGCCCATAACTCTGCTAAAATTTCTGGATCAAACCTGACGTCTTCAACATGCTATGCATACATGAGGTAAACCTTGACCGACGGTGTACATGTAATCGAAATGTATGTATTTGAAAACAAAAATAAAACAAACCGTGATGATGGTTAATCCAAAACAACAAATGATCAAACTTTCTTAGCTTAGCGGCATTGACAACGAGAAGTCCGTTGATCACAGAAGAAAAACATGAAGCAACACGATTGAATGAGGGTCTTCATCTGGTGAAATTCCGTCATTTCTTGATGTATAAACAGAGGACATTATACATCAGATCGGGATATTATAGAAATTTGACTAAGCTCAGGAATAATCAAATCCGTAATTTTAATATAATATGTGCAGCTTCAAGTACGCTTCGGAATTATTCTGAATATTTGCCCATCTGCATATGATTTTCACGGGAAGTAATTACAATCTTCACTGTAAATTAAATGAATACGAAATTCAAATCATTGTGGTAATGTATTGTTTATAAAACAGGCGACATTGACCGACCCGAACTCGCATTTGTTATTCAATTATTGTTACGTTGTCAAGGATATGGCATATCTACGGTTTTAGTAGTATAATAACCGCTTACATGTTGCGCCAATTTACAATGTTTGGTGTTTTACGTCATTTTCAACACATATAAGATTATATATGACGGTCGATTTTTGTGGTGGAGGCAGACAACCCACTTTTCCTGGGTAGAACCAGTACTGTACACCTCCCGCCATCCGTAAGAATCGACACTTCCTCACTTACAAGTCGAGCTTCCAGTGGGATTCGAACCCGCAGTGGTGAGAGGCGAAGGTTTACACCGCAACGTCGTTAACCATTCGGCCACGGAGACGCTCCAATTTACAATTAAAACATTATACAAAAACCGTTTACGTTTCTAGGCCTCGCTAAAAAACAGACATCTCAGATAATAGTGGCTATTTTTGTGTCGCCTTTGAGAAGGAAAAAACGACACATATGGATCACTTTGTCCGTCACCATGCGTCTTGTGACCGTCCGTCCATCCTCTTAAGTAAAAAAACAACAAAACGTATATAGCTGAAATTTTTTAGTTTTCTCACAGACCTTATAACAATAATAATTTATTAATATGTCTGTGGTTTTCTCAAACGTTCGGTATATAGACTTAATGATAATAGCCACGTGACCTTACCAATATATAAAGGTCAAGGTCACAGTCAATCGCATTTTTGAGTTACAGTGTATTTTCTTGGGATCACAAACACAGCTTGGGGTTTATCTTTTTCATTTTTCGTACTTTCGATATATCTACATAACACTTGTCACCTGAGCACACACATATATAAAGGTCAGGGTCACAGGCAAGGTAAATTATAAAGGTCAATTTCATAGTCATGTTTAGGCATACACCACCATGTAATGACAATAGTCCTGTGTCAGGCATTTTGAACAAGGCACCGGAAGTTGCTTCAGAGAGCACCCATTTAGTTTATTATTGTCACATTCAATCGAAATGATATTCTTTGTCAGTGGACCGCAGGGTCAAGATCATTTTAAATGTAAGTGTGACACACGTTTAACAGCTGCAGCGCAAGTTGTGACCAGAAATATAATCTAATGGAGCAACATGAATTTAGAAATATATTGGACATTGGCGAATGCCCAATATCAAAATAATTTGACTTTGGACATTCGATCGTAATCACCAATAACTAAATAATTTGACATTGGACATTGGAAATGAATCTCCAATATCAAAAAATTTACTTTGGACATTGGCGAATCTCCAATATCAAATTAATTTGACTTTGAACATTCGATCCGAATGTATCAATATCAAAATAATTTGACTTTGGACATTCAACACGAATGTCCAATACATTCAAACCGAATGTCCAATATCAAAATAATTTGACTTTGGACATTGGCAAATCTCCAATATTAAATTAATTTGTCGATAATTTGACTTTGGACATTCGATTCGACTTTGGATATGGGCGAATCTCCAATATCAAATTAATTTGACTTTGGACATTCGATCCGAATCTCCAATATCAAAATATGTTGACTTTGAACATTCATCAATGTCCAATATCAAAATAATTTGACGTTGGATATCGTCAAATCTCCAATATCAAATGATTTGATTTTGGACATTCGATGCGAATATCCAATATCAAATTAATTTGACTTTGGACATTCGAGCCGAATCTGAAATATCAAATTAATTTGATTTTGGACATTGGCGAATCTCCAATATCAAATTAATTTGACTTTGGACATTCAATCCGAATCACCAATATCAAAATAATTTGACATTGGACATTCGACCCGAATGTCCAATATTACAGTAATTCGACTTTGGACAATATCAAAATTATTTCACTGTGGACATTCGACAGGAATAACCAATAACTAAATAATTGGATATTCGATCCGAATGTCCAATATCAAAATAATTTGAATTTGACCATTCAACACGAATGTCCAATACATTCAACCCGAATGTCCAATATCAAAATAATTTGACTTTGGACATTGGCGAATCTCCAATATCAAATTAATTTGACTTTAGACATTCGATCCGAATATCCAATATCAAATGAATTTGACTTTGGACATTCGATACGAATATCCAATATCAAAGTAATTTGACTTTGGGACATTCGACCCGAATCTCCAATATCAAAATAATTTGACATTGGACATTGGCAAATCTCCAGTATCAAATGAATTTGACTTTGGACATTCGATCCGAATCTCCAGTATCAAAATAATTTGACTTTGGACATTCGAGCCGAATCTCCAATTTCAAATTAATTTTACTTTGAACATATGCGAATCTCCAATATGTCTAAATATATTGATATTGGAGATTCGCCAATGTACAAAGTCAAATTAATTTGATAATGGAGATTCGGCTCGAAAGTACAAAGTCAAAATAATTCGATATTGGAGATACGGATCGAATGTTCAAAATCAAATTATTTTGATATTATAGATTCGCCAATGTCCAAAGTCAAATTATTTTGATAATGGACATTCGACTCGAATATCCAAAGTCAATTATTTTGATGTTGGACATTCGGGTTGAATGTGTCCAAATTATTTTGAT
Source organism: Cyrtodaria siliqua (assembly GCA_037043455.1). Classification (NCBI taxonomy): domain Eukaryota; kingdom Metazoa; phylum Mollusca; class Bivalvia; order Adapedonta; family Hiatellidae; genus Cyrtodaria; species Cyrtodaria siliqua. The sequence continues at coordinate 40,971 of JAWPHD010007179.1, forward strand.
ATTGGAGATTCGCCAATGTCCAAAGTCAAATTAATTTGATAATGGAGATTCGGCTCGAAAGTACAAAGTCAAAATAATTCGATATTGGAGATACGGATCGAATGTTCAAAATCAAATTATTTTGATATTATAGATTCGCCAATGTCCAAAGTCAAATTATTTTGATAATGGACATTCGACTCGAATATCCAAAGTCAATTATTTTGATGTTGGACATTCGGGTTGAATGTGTCCAAATTATTTTGATATTGGAGATTCGCCAATGTCCAAAGTCAAATTAATTTGATATTGGATATTCGGATCGAATGTCCAAAGTCAAATTAATTTAATATTGGAGATTCGCCAATGTCCAATGTCAGATTATTTTGATATTGGACATTCGGGTTGAATGTCCAAAGTCAAATTATTTTGATGTTGGAGATTAATTTTCAATGGCCAATGTCAAATTATTTTGTTAATGTCCAAAGTCCAATGTCAAATATATTATTCAATTCATGTTGCTACAGGGGCGTCCGTGGCCGAGTGGTTAGAGTCTCTGACTTGCAATCACTTGCCCCTCACCGCTGTAGGTTCGATCCCTCAGGGGCCTAGGAATCTTTATGTGAGGAAGCTATCCAGCTGGCTTTGCGGAACGTCGGTGGTTCTACCCAGGTGCCCGCCCTTGCACGAAAATTACCCGGAGGGGCACCTGGGGTCTTCCTCCACCAGTGGAAGCTGGAAAGTCGCCATATGACCTTAGCTGTTGGTGCGACTATAAAATCCAATTCAATTCAATTCAATTCATGTTGCTACAGAATGAACCTGCATCACTCAGTTTGACTCCAAATTGTATTGTGATTATACAAGAACCCAGTCCAAACTGACGGGACCTAGCAGTATCGCGATTCGCGATTTAAATAGCACATTTTCAGAGATTTCCAAAATTGCTGACATGCTGAGGCACAATTCCCTATCTCAAATGAAAGCAGCTGCAGCCGTAATTGCTGTTTTATGGAAATGTTCACCTGGGGGAAACGGCCAATGTGCAGAAATAAAGGCCATAACGTAAACTTTTAATTGGTCATAGTTATATCGGACTACTTTCGACCATGGCATCATGTACGAGTATATATTTATAACGGACACGGATTATTTTTACAAGGTATGCTAATAGGTTGGTCCAAACGTTCTTACAGAATTAATTACGGCCTTTCCCATATATTTAACTGACTAAGGACACTGTACTAGCTCTATATACTTTAATTGCAATAATTGTTGCGTGTTCCTTTTTTCTCCTTTTTTCTCTTCTTTTTTCTAGCTCAAATCTACTGAAACACTGAAATCAATGGTCAGCTAAATTAGGTCAGTGTTGTGTTAAAATGAACGCAAATACAGATGCATGTTCAAGTTATTTGTAAACTTCAGCTCATCAACATTTAAACGTCCTAAAAATAAAAATAAACCCACTATCAATTAAAACCACTATCAAATAAAACCACTATCAAAGTAGAGTTCGGATAGACATCAATGTGTCTGTCTTCGAAATAAGTTTTGTTCCATTTGCAGACGATCTCTCAGATAGTTTGAGGACAAGTCTCCGCAGAAACTCCTTTGTCAAAGTTATCTGGAAAAGAAAGATGCGAATCAATGAAATATAGCACTTGCTTATTTAGAAACCGGTACTCCCAAAGCTACAAGTATATATCTTTACTAAGAACATGATTACACTCTAAGCCAAGCTCATAAATTTGCAATTTCCTTTTGATCCTGTTTGTATATTGGGACAATCCTTTAATCATTTCGTGCTGTCAAACTCTCTCAGGACAAATCGATACCTATTTTAATATTTACAATCAATAGCAAGCGACCCAAAGTCAATGTCGCTCGCATCCCTGGAAAAATTGATGACTTGTGATAATTTAACAGATGATTCTTCCGCTGACTGGAATTGTGGTGACGGTTGAACTTGTCGGAACTGGGAACAATAATGATTAAAAGAAAAGCAGGCAACTTCGCATGAAGTGCGACACATGTAACGCACCTGGGGTGGTAGATACCTCTGTCAACGTCTAAGAAAGTAGCCTGCGATCACATGATAATTTGTCACATGACCATAGGTAAAACACCGTGACACCACCAACTATCGGCTGCTGATTGGCACTTCGATAGTGGAAAGAAACACCACTTATTTTCTACATTTTGATATATATTTTAAGTTAGTAATTTATTTTAAGGTAGGTTGTTTAGAGCTATGTGATACTGGAAAGTGCTGGTAAAATATTTTTGATTTTGATAATAAATGTGTGCTGTTAATGCTTGGTATCATATTCATAAATATTCCATATAAAAGTATATGGTCATGGAGAACTATGATGTCATAGCTCTTAAAATGGCGGTTCCATATCCGTTCAACAGAAATGTCATATCTTCTTTGTTTATCATCCTATTTTGATACTTCTTTTACCCTTTTCAAAGTCTTTTTTAGAACTCTCAATAATAAATAGTGCTTATTTATTTATTCCTGAATTGGTTATTTCAAACAAACAAAAAAGTCACTAGTGTATTTATTGTGTTTATGTTTTACTGACTAACACGTATACACATTAGCACATAAATACACATTACCACGTACACGCATTAGCAAGAATAAACATTAGCACGTATACACATTAGCACGTATACACATTAGTACGTATACACACATTAGCACGTATATACACATTAGCACGTATACACATCAGCACGTATATACACATTAGCACGTATACACATTAGCACGTATATACACATTAGCATGAATAAACATTAGCACGTATACACACATTAGCATGAATATACACATTAGCACGTATATACACATTAGCACGTATACACATCAGCACGTATATACACATTAGCACGTATACACATTAGCACGTATATACACATTAGCATGAATAAACATTAGCACGTATACACACATTAGCACGTATACACATTAGCACGTATACACACATTAGCACGTATATACACATTAGCACGTATACACACATTAGCACGTATACACATTAGCACGTATACACACATTAGCACGTATATACACATTAGCACGTATACACATTAGCACGTATATACACATTATCACGTATACACATTAGCACGTATACACATCAGCACGTATATACACATTAGCACGTATACACACATTAGCACGTATATACACATCAGCACGTATACACATCAGCACGTATATACACATTAGCACGTATACACATCAGCACGTATATACACACATTAGCACGTATACACATTAGCACGTATACACACATTAGCACGTATATACACATTAGCACGTATACACATTAGCACGTATACACATTAGCACGTATACACATTAGCACGTATATACACATTAGCACGTATACACATCAGCACGTATATACACATTAGCACGTAACACATTAGCACGTATATACACATTAGCATGTAAACACATTAGCACGTATATACACATTAGCACGTATACACATCAGCACGTATATACACATTAGCACGTATACACATTAGCACGTATATACACATTAACACGTATACACATTACCACGTATACACATTAGCACGTATATACACATTAGCACGTATACACATTAACACGTTTACACATTAACACGTATACACATTAGCGGGTATACACATTAGCGCGTATACACATTAGCACGAATACACATTAGCGCGTATACACGTTAGCACGAATACACGTTAGCACGTATACACGTTAGCACGTATACACATTAGCGCAACACGTATACACATTAGCGCGTATACACATTAACACGTATACACATTAGCGCGTATACACATTAGCACGTATATACACATTAACACGTTTACACATTAACACGTTTACACATTAGCGGGTATACACATTAGCGCGTATACACATTAGCACGAATACACATTAGCGCGTATACACGTTAGCACGAATACACGTTAGCACGTATACACATTAGCACGTATACACATTAGCGCAACACGTATACACATTAGCGCGTATACACATTAACACGTATACACATTAGCGCGTATACACATTAGCACGTATACACATGAACACGTATACACATGAACACGTATACACATTAACACGTATAAACATTAGCACGTATACACATTAACACGTATACACATTAGCACGTAAACACATTAGCGCGTATACACATTAGCGCATTTACACATTAACACGTATACACATAAGCATGTATACACATTAGCACGTATATATATATACACAATAGCACTTATACACATCAGCACATATACACATTAGCTCGTATATACATTAGCACGTATACACATCAGCACGTATACACATCAGCACATATACACATTAGCACGTATACACATTAACACGTATACACATTAGCACGTATACACAATAGCACGAAGAGATAAAACAATTAGCACGCATTTTAAAATGAGATTGTGCGTATCTTGTAACTCTTTTATGACCAATATTTCCTGATCGGATGTTGCTAAATTCACAAATAAAGGATCTAAGTGAGATGTATTGACCTTAAACCAATGGATACAATTATATGATACGAAGTTCGATTATAAAATAGTAAAATGAATATTGCACATGTATACATGTATCATACATACGTTGATACATATTTGGTATCGAGGATATACCGGTACCCTGTTGAATAAATATTCCTCATTTCCAATTTAGAGAATCAGAATATGTTTTAGAAAGCAGGCCACCTTTAAAAGCATGCCACCTTTGGGATATTACTTATATAGCGGCCTCGGTAGCTCAGCGGATAAGGCCTTGTCTTTAGAGTTGCTTTCCTTTGCCCCACGTGGGCTCGCTCCCTGGCGGAATAATGTCTGATTGAAAACGTCATCCTTCATCTCGTCTCCCTCTGGGGTTGTGCATCCTTCATCTCGTCTCCCTCTGGGGTTGTGCATCCTTCATCTCGTCTCCCTCTGGGGCTGTGCATCCTTCATCTCGTCTCCCTCTGGGGTTGTTCATCCTTCATCTCGTCTCCCTCTGGGGCTGTGCATCCTTCATCTCGTCTCGCTCTGGGGTTGTTCATCCTTCATCTCGTCTCCCTCTGGGGCTGTGCATCCTTCATCTCGTCTCCCTATGGGGTTGTGCATCCTTCATCTCGTCTCCCTCTGGGGTTGTGCATCCTTCATCTCGTCTCCCTCTGGGGCTGTGCATCCTTCATTTCGTCTCCCTATGGGGTTGTGCATCCTTCATCTCGTCTCCCTCTGGGGTTTTGCATCCTTCATCTCGTCTCCCTCTGGGGCTGTGCATCCTTCATCTCGTCTCCCTCTGGGGTTGTGCATCCTTTATCTCGTCTCGCTCTAGGGTTGTGCATCCTTCATCTCGACTCCCTCCGGGGCTGTGCATCCTTCATCTCGTCTCCCTATGGGGTTGTGCATCCTTCATCTCGTCTCCCTATGGGTTGTGCATCCTTCATCTCGTCTCCCTATGGGGTTGTGCATCCTTCATCTCGTCTCCCTCTGGGGTTGTGCATCCTTCATCTCGTCTCCCTCTGGGGCTGTGCATCCTTCATCTCGTCTCCCTATGGGTTGTGAATCCTTCATCTCGTCTCCCTATGGGGTTGTGCATCCTTCATCTCGTCTCCCTCTGGGGTTGTGCATCGTTCATCTCGTCTCCCTCTGGGGCTGTGCATCCTTCATCTCGTCTCCCTCTGGGGTTGTTGTCCCAACGTAACCTAATACGATATGCTCGACGTAAAAGCCTATGTCATTTCATTTTATGATTTACTACGAGTTTTATAAACATCAACATTCTGCACGTTGAGAAATATTCCCCTCCCATTGCACCGTTACAATCAACTAATTCAATTTGTGATAAAGGCTCACGCGGTAATAACGATGGCAGTTACTTTTTCAAGCACCATGTGAATGGGAACCGCGGCAAACAGGAATGTAACAGGAACGAGTTCAAGACTTTACAATCAACAAACAGCATATATTATATAGATATCAATTAAAACAATATCCAAAGAATATTAATATTACAAATTGTTCACTCTGTACAGGATAGAGGCTATAAAAAGAAACCGTTTCCATTACAAAACCGAAAGTAAGTGCGCGCGGCGACCGACAGCGGTTTCTTAATGGTGGAGATTTATCTTTCTACCCTCTATCCGACTTGTGTTTACCCACATATCTGGATAGAAGTAAATTTATTAAATTATTAAGAACACCTTTAAAAGAAGGAAGCTTATTTAAGTGAACAAAACAGTACCACGTGCTTCACTTATAGTCATATATGAATTATATCCTATATTCGTCAAGCTACTTATGTAATTAAGTATATACTAAGCATTTAACAACTCGATGTCTGCTTCATACGGGAATCGCATTCTAGTGTATATCTCGATGGAACGGCTAAAACGAGAAATTGAGAAATATCACTTTCTCAATTCTCCAAATTAAATCCGTTTCTCTCGCCAGCGGTATTCAATTTGTAACATATCGGTAAGAGAAATGAAATCTATATTAGTAATTTTTGAGTTATGTTGTGTGAAGTTTCATTGCAGTCCCATCAGCAGATTTTGAGTTATTCTCCGGGCAAGAATTATAAGTATAATGTACATTATAAAGGACAATAACTCTAATTTGAATGAAGATAGAGATATGGTTCTTGTGCTCTGCACTTCCTTTCATTGCCCTCTATCACTGTGAGGAGTTTCATTGCATTTACGTTAATAGTTTTTGAGTAAATACGTATGAAATTACAAAGGGCAATACCTTTAATTCAAATGAAGACAGAGTTACGTTCTAGCACTTTGTACTTCCTCTCATTGCCCTCTATCACTGTATGAAGTTTCATTGCAGTCCCATCAGTAGTTTTGAAGTTATGCTCCGGACAAGAATTCTAAGTATAAAATTACAAAGGGCAATTACTCTAATTTGAAAGAAGAAAGAGTTACGGTTCTTACACTCTACACTTCTCCTTATTGCCCTCTATCATTGTTTGACGTTTCATTTTAGTCACATAAGTAGTTTTGAAGTTATGCTCTGGGCAAGAATTCTAAGTTTAAAATTACAAAGGGCAATAACTATAATTTGAACGAAGATAGAGACCCGTTCTTACACTCTTGCACGTTCTCTCATTGCCCTCTATAATTGTGTGAAGTTTCAATGCAGTCTCTTACTGCAGTCTCTTACGTAATTTTGAAGTTATGCTTGGGAAAAGAATGGGACGGACGGAAGGAGGGAAGGGCGGAAGGCGGAAGGACGGACGAACTTTGCCGAACATTTCGGGGAGCATAACAACAGTACTGAATGTATGTCGATGCAGTTTATAATAGATAGTTTTAGTAGACTTAGGACCGCAAAAAAAACAACGTTTTGTCATGAATTTCTCTGGTAAATTTCCTTTACACCGGCTGCAATCGGAACTGCCTTTCTGATCTTATGTGACGTTATGAATTATGTGATAAATATAATCTCACATTCGTAGTTATTTATTATATATAAATTAATTAAACTCGTTGGGGAAAAATGTATATGATGCTCGGCTAGCCATCGCATATCATATTTTCTTCCTCGCGATTAAATCTTCAATACGCACTCATGTAAAATCTTATCTGCATAGCCATTTCAAAGAGTGTTTGGCCAAATTAATATAAACATATATAATCTGGATTCATAGCAAGATGATACTGAAATGACTTCGTGATAATTTCCGAAAGTACGTGTTTCATTATGCAAGTGAGAACATTTCCATTGATAGCCCACCACTATGGACTTAAAGCATCGGGATGTAGTCTCAGACCAAGAGAGTTTCCAGAAAACCATGTGTGTGTGTGTGTGTGTGTGTGTGTGCGTGCGTGTGCGTGTGCGTATGCGTGTGTGTATGTGTGTAGGTCTATCCATCAAATAAAAACAATTAGGCTTATGCATTGTGTGTTGTTTGTGAAGATAAGGAAAACAGAAGCATGTACATGTCCATTTTACTCCGAGTTTATTTCATTCTTAAGATTCTTTCTCTTTTCCTCGTCGTTTCTACTTCTTCTGCGACAGTTGCAGACGACTTCGTATTTGACAATACCGACTTTGGACAGTTTACGTGAAGCGGAAGCAATTGCGTGTTATCGATGATCACGAGATCGTTTCGATTGTCCAATCACCGTGTGCTTGTTGACGTTTGTAATTTCCAGTGGCCGCAGACTGTCGCCGGATCGTAATTTGTTTGGAAGCAAAGACATCCCGCACTAATCCACCGTAGATTAAGATAGCAACCGGAATTTACTAACGCATTCGAGCAAAATCACAAATCCTATAGAGCGCATGCGCAAAATCATGCGCAAACGCATTTTAAGCACCTTATGTCAAAGATAAAACTAAATATACTGCAACTATGTATTGCAGGGTTATCTATTAACGTTGCGTTTCTTTTGTTTGTCCATTCCAGAGCATCAGGGACGTTATTGAACTATCATTGTTTGGCATCGACTCTTAATCAGCGCTGTGACAGTCACAGTCACCGAGATTACTTTGCGTAGACATTATTTATCTAGATAAAGATAAAACTGTAAAGAACGTCAGAGAAATAAGTTTACGATTTGTTACGATTCTGTATTCTGTTAAGTTTTTTGCTTGTAGTTAAAAGAAAAGAAGACATGTGATTCGTATCATTAATATAAATTAAAGCCGAGGCTACATATGTTATGTATTATTTGGTGTGACCCGGCTGGGTATTAAAGTCAGACTATGCTTATTGTTAACCTTAACGGAGATGCTAGAGACTTTGTGTCAAGTATTATTGTATAATATTACCGTCAAATTTGCATTAAATCACCTGATGTACCCAGCCGTTAATAGAAACAACTGATTAGAGTAGAAACGTACGCTTCGTTAAAAAGGCACGCTGAATTTTTAACTATTGTGTTTACATAAACAATACCTGTGCTATAAATAAACCATTTGGATCTGCACACTTCCTGTGTTGTGCTTAGCGTCGGCTATACAGCGTTATTTGTACACAAATATTTATTCGGCATAGTGTGTGCAGTTTAATAGTATTCAGTAGATTTGTTAGCGTAATTCTCTAAGTTGCAACGCTTTCGAATGGTTCGTCAAGTGTTTCAGTTTATGTTTTAATAAGCATATTCTGCCTTAAAACCCACGACCTCCCGCATACGGGGAGTACGCTCTACCTTTAAGCATCTGCTTAAATTATTTCTTTTATATTTCATAATAATCTTTTATTCAGCAAAATTCCAAAAGGTCATAAGACCCATAGGATACAAAACATATATATATATACAAGGTTGACAGCAGGTACATGCAATAGTTCTGTGTACTTATGCAAAAGTACTAGTGTTTCAACATCAACACGATATATAATTATAAATCTTTTGAAAGTAACAATTCAAGAAAAAAAATCAATAATGCATGGTATTGTTATTATTAATACATTTTAAACAGTCTTTAATCGCATAATATATCATTTAAATTCTAAATAAATTTATTTCTCACCTTTCATAGAAAAACATCAACAAAAAAAAAAAAAAAAATTTTTAACAACAATTGAAAGCTTTGTTAAAATAAGAACAAAACAAAGAGTAAGTTTCATATATTTTAATAATAAAATGTGTTTTGTACTCTAATAACTATTATCTAACATATTTAGACTTCTTATCTCAAAGGCTTTAAAAACAAAGACACTCAGATTTTTTATAAATTTGTGATTTTCACTATTTAAAAGTTCCAAAAATTTAAACATTCTTGGTCTTTTCCAGTAATACTTCTTTATATATTTTTCTCTTAACTCATTATAATAAAACTATTTATTTTTCATAATACATTTTAAAACAAAAACAAATATAATGGTACCGTAGGTGGTAAATCAGACATGTTCTATTTAAACTCTAAACTAATACTTATTGCATTTGTGTCCTGAGAAGTTGTACACATACATTTAAATTGGACGACTATTCCATGCGGGCCTACACAATTCGTCCACGAAAGCCATACGTTCGCATTAAGTGGACACATACATACCATATGTTTCTATATGTTCACATTTAACTGACACAAATGTTCAATGCAGGCAATCTGTTTCCATTAAAAGGAAACGCGTATTATATGCGGACTAATATGTTCACATTCGGTTGGCACGTTTATTTCAATCGGTCCGATACGTTCATATTTAGTTGACACTAATATTCCAAGCGGGCCTCTATGTTCATATTTAGTTGACACTAATATTCGCGGGCCTATATGACACTAATATTCCACGCGGGCCTATATGACACTAATATTCCATGCGGATCAATGTGTTCATATTTAGTTGACACTAATATTCCACGCGGCCCAATTTGTTCATATTTAGTTGACATTAATATTCGCAGGCAAATGTGACACTAATATTCCAAACGGGCCTATATGACACCAATATTCCACGTGGCCCAATGTGTTCATATTTAATTGACACTAATATTCCATGCGGCCCAATTTGCTCATATTTGGTTGACTCTAATATTCCAAGCGGGCCTATATGACACTAATATTCCAAGCGGGCCTATATGACACTAATATTCCAAGCGGGCCTATATGACACTAGTATTCCACGCGGCCCAATGTGTTCATATTTTGTTGACACTTATATTCCAAGCGGGCCTATATGTTCACTTTGTATGTGACACTAATATTCTACGCCGCCCAATGTGTTCATATTTAGTTGACACTAATATTCCACGCTGCCCAATGTGTTCCTATTTAGTTGACACTAATATTCTCAGCGGGCCTATATGAAACTAATATTCCACGCGGGCCTATATGACACTAATATTCTACGTGGCCGAATCTGTTCATATTTAGTTGACACTAATATTCCAAGCGGGCTTATATGTTCACATTTTATGTGACACTAATATTCCACGCGGCCCAATGTGTTCATATCTAGTTGACAGTAATACTCCAAGCGGGCATATAAGTTCACATTTTATGTGACACTAATAATGTGTTCATATTTAGTTGAAACTTATATTGTACGCGGCCCAATGTGTTCATATTTAGTTGACACTAATATTCCGTGTGGCCCGATATGTTCATATCTAGTTGACACTAATATTCCAAGCAGCCCAATGTGTTCATATTTAGCTGACACTAAAATTCCAAGCGGGCATATATGTTCACATTTTATGTGACACTAATATTCCACGTGGCCCAATGTGTTCATATTTAGTTGATACTAATATTCCACGCGGCCCGATATGTTCATATTTTATGTGACACTAATATTCCACGTGGCCCAATGTGTTCATATTTAGTTGAAACTAATATTCGAGGCATATATGTTCACATTTTATGTGACACTAATATTCCACGCGGCCCAATGTGTTTATATTTAGTTGACACTAATATTCTAAGCGGGTCTATATGTTTACATTTTATGTGACACTAATATTCCACGTGGCCCAATGTGTTCATATTTAGTTGACACTAATAATCCACGCAGCCCGATATGTTCATATTTAGTTGACACTAATATTCCACGCGGCCCGAAATGTTCATATTTAGTTGACACTAATATTCCACGCGGCCGATATGTTCATATTTAGTTGACACTAATATTCCACGCGGCCCGATATGTTCATATTTAGTTGACACTAATATTCCAAGCGGGTATATGTGTTCACATTTAGTTGACACTAATATTCCACGTGGCCCGATATGTTCATATTTGGTTGTCACTAATATTCCACGCGGCCTGATATGTTCATATTTAGTTGACATTAATATTCGCAGGCCAATGTGACACTAATATTCCAAACGGGCCTATATGACACCAATATTCCACGTGGCCCAATGTGTTCATATTTAATTGACACTAATATTCCATGCGGCCCAATTTGCTCATATTTGGTTGACTCTAATATTCCAAGCGGGCCTATATGACACTAATATTCCAAGCGGGCCTATATGACACTAATATTCCAAGCGGGCCTATATGACACTAGTATTCCACGCGGCCCAATGTGTTCATATTTTGTTGACACTTATATTCCAAGCGGGCATATATGTTCACTTTGTATGTGACACTAATATTCTACGCCGCCCAATGTGTTCATATTTAGTTGACACTAATATTTCACGCTGCCCAATGTGTTCCTATTTAGTTGACACTAATATTCTCAGCGGGCCTATATGAAACTAATATTCCACGCGGGCCTATATGACACTAGTATTCTACGTGGCCGAATCTGTTCATATTTAGTTGACACTAATATTCCAAGCGGGCTTATATGTTCACATTTTATGTGACACTAATATTCCACGCGGCCAAATGTGTTCATATCTAGTTGACAGTAATACTCCAAGCGGGCATATAAGTTCACATTTTATGTGACACTAATAATGTGTTCATATTTAGTTGAAACTTATATTGTACACGGCCCAATGTGTTCATATTAAGTTGACACTAATATTCCGTGTGGCCCGATATGTTCATATCTAGTTGACACTAATATTCCAAGCAGCCCAATGTGTTCATATTTAGCTGACACTAAAATTCCAAGCGGGCATATATGTTCACATTTTATGTGACACTAATATTCCACGTGGCCCAATGTGTTCATATTTAGTTGATACTAATATTCCACGCGGCCCGATATGTTCATATTTGATGTGACACTAATATTCCACGTGGCCCAATGTGTTCATATTTAGTTGAAACTAATATTCGAGGCATATATGTTCACATTTTATGTGACACTAATATTCCACGCGGCCCAATGTGTTCATATTTAGTTGACACTAATATTCTAAGCGGGTCTATATGTTCACATTTTATGTGACACTAATATTCCACGTGGCCCAATGTGTTCATATTTAGTTGACACTAATATTCCACGCAGCCCGATATGTTCATATTTAGTTGACACTAATATTCCACGCGGCCCGAAATGTTCATATTTAGTTGACACTAATATTCCACGCGGCCCGATATGTTCATATTAAGTTGACACTAATATTCCACGCGGCCCGATATGTTCATATTTAGTTGACACTAATATTCCAAGCGGGTATATGTGTTCACATTTAGTTGACACTAATATTCCACGTGGCCCGATATGTTCATATTTAGTTGTCACTAATATTCCACGCGGCCTGATATGTTCATATTTAGTTGACACTAATATTCCAAGCGGGCCTATATGTTCACATTTTATGTGACACTAATATTCCACGCGGCCCAATGTGTTTATATTTAGCTGACACTAATATTCCATGCAGTCCGATATGTTGACATTTAGTTGACACTAATATTCCAAGCGGGTATATATCTTCACATTTAGTTGACATTAATATTCCACGTGTCCCGATATGTTCATATTTAGTTGTCACTAATATTCCACGCGGCCCGATATGTTCATATTTAGTTGACACTAATATTCCAAGCGGGCCTATATGTTCACATTTTATGTGACACTAATAGTCCACGCCGCCCAGTTTGTTCACATTTTATGTGACACTAATATTCCACGCGACCCATTGTGTTCATATTTAGTTGACACTAATATCCCACGCGGCCCGATATGTTGACATATTCCACGTGGGTCTATATGTTCACATTTAGTTGACACTAATATTAGATGCGGTCAGATATCTCCACATTTAGTTGACACTTATATTACATGCGGCCCGATACATTCACACTTTGCAAAGTACTTGAACTAGAATTAATACATTGAACATAATGATGGAGGATATTATAATATATGACTTTGATAGAAATGTTATATGTACACTGAAAAAGCTCCTCAATTTTTTTTGGAAACAAAACGAAATGTTTCTTTTACCTACAAAACAAAGACAGAGAAAAGTAAAATACAAACGAATAACATAAATCATTATTTTTATTTTTTATTTTTGTTCTCTTTTCTTTTTGTCAACATATTATGTTTTACTAAAATAAATGGATTATTTATTCACGCCACAATATGTGGCACGCATGCACTCATTAATTGTAAATATGTCATTATAATTGTTCTTAAATTCATTTGGGTTCATATATGGGTTCAGCTAAAGCTTCTTATGTTGATGGTTATGGGCAATTTGCAAAACATAGTATGAACTTTACTAAAGTTGTTTTCTTTAAATCTTCCCTTTTGATCTTTACGGGAATCTAAGTACACACAACCTTATGACAATGTATGAGTATGCATATTTCTAATTTCTGCCTAATATTGACGCCACGTGTCAACCGCCAGGGGGCGTTACATAACCATAACTTGCAGACGACGCACACCAGGGAATTATGAAACTGGCAGACAGAGATCTTCTCGCAATCATTTATTGAAACTTTTGGGTTCGTTTGCAAATGAGAAAAGACTTTCGAAGTTCAAAATATGAAACTGTGCTGGTTCGTTAATTTAAGCAAAATTCTTGCACGCGAATATATTGTTTGTTATTCAAATAACAGCAAAGTGTTTCAGATATGTCTTCAAGTAAACTTGTTTTTTTACCATCTAGATAGTTAGGTTTTACTTCAATTTTTTTATTTCAAACATTTCGGTCTGTTTTATGGCAGAGACGTTACAACATGTTTTTATTTCAAACATCTCGGTCTGTTTTATGGCAGAGACGTTATAACATGATTTTACGTCTTTAATTAAAGATATGAACGTATGTGCCGGCGCTTTTTGTCCACTCGGCGCTTTTTGTCCGCTCGGCGCTTTTTGTCAAAAACACATATTTCTTTTTTCTGCGGACAAAAAGCGTTCGAAAAGCGCCGTTTTCTGCGGACAAAAATCGTTCGGACAAAAAGCGCCGTTTTCTGCTGACAAAAAGCGTCGTTCGGACAAAAAGCGCCGTTTCCTGCGGACAAAAAGCGTCGTTCGGACAAAAAGCGACAGTTTTCTAAAAAAAAAAAGCGTAATTCGGACAAAAAGCGCCGTTTGTCTACATTTTTTATGAGCAAAATTGTCGCGAACAAATAGCGCCGAGCGGATAAAAAGCGCCGGCACAAACGTGAATACATATGTTGTGTATAAGGTGCACAGGCAAAACCAAGCTCTACTGACTTCCTTCATTTAGACAAGTTTAAACTTTTTATTTTATATCGATTGTAACGCAAGCTCTATGAACTTTTAATCACTCTCCATGTCTCCCTGGTACTTTAGACTGGTTTAAACATGTTATATCGATTATAACGCAAGCTCTATGAACTTTTAATCACTCTCCATGTCTCCCTGGTACTTTAGACTGGTTTAAATATTTTATATCGATTATAACGCAAGCTCTATGAACTTTTAATCACTCTCCATGTCTCCCTGGTACTTTAGACTGGTTTAAACATTTTATATCGATTATAACGCAAGCTCTATGAACTTTTAATCACTCTCCATGTCTCTCTGGTACTTTAGACTGGTTTAAACATATTGTATTGTAACATTTACACTAGTTTGCAAAATGTTTGGGCCACAAGTTCTACTAAATTAGTTACGGCCTGTCCCTATACAGTTTGTTTACACAATAAATAGTATGGTAGTTTTACAATCATAAAACATTTGAACGAAAGGTATAGGAAATGCATTACTGAAATTAATAGATATATGTAAAGAGAAAGGAAGAGGAGGAAAGGGACAGAAAGTTAACAGATATATGTAAAGAGAAAGGACGAGGAGGAAAGGGACAGAAAGTTAACAGATATATGTATAGAGAAAGGAAGAGGAGGAAAGGGACAGACAGTTAAAGACATTCATAGTCATTCGAGTTTCTTAAATTATAATCTTTTACATCTCTGACGAAGGGCGGAAATAAATAAGCTATTGCATTTGGTAACATATTGTTTTTTGCTTTATATACGGTGATAAGTTTTTGAAAAACACGTCTGTCTGCTAATGAGAGTCAACCTATTTCAGCAATTAACTTATTAATTCAAACGGACCTGGTTAATCCTGTAACAATTCGTCAGCTTCATATTGTAGCTTTTCTAAAGATTTGTTTTCATAAACTGTGCAGCCATCCCAAACAATAGAAGCATACTCTAATATCGGTCGCATATATATGAAATATTTTTGGTTCATTGTTTTCCGTCCAATTTTATATTTAAGGAATCTCATCAAACTTAAACCTTTCATGCTGACGATAAACTATTATTGATATGTTCATGCCATTTACCATCCTTACTTAAAGTTAATCCCAAATGTTTGTGATGTTCTATAAATTCTAACTGCACATTATTGAAAACTTAATTTGGTTTTCGAATATATTTCGATGCTGATATGAATAATACTTCAGTTTTGTTTGGATTAAACGTAACTAACCCTGTTTTAGCCCATTCTGACATTATGTGTAAATCATGATTTAAAATACCTTCCATATCATCTATGTTTGATGTCGAAACCGAAAGCGAGCTGTCGCCAGCAAATAGACTAGATATGCTTAGCATATTATCAGCAATGTCATTTATATATATTAAAAAGAAAAGGGGTCCAATAACAGATCCTTGAGGCACTTTCGAATCTGATTTAGCAGTATTTATAAGAACTCTTTGAGATCGACTAGAAAAATAATCTGCGATCCATAGCAACAGTTTTCCCTCTATACCATTTTGTATGAGTTTAAATAGTAGTGCTTTTCTCCAAACGCGATCAAATGCTTTGGAATTATCGGCAAAGACTATACACATGAGTTGTTTCGCATCGATTATTTGACAATTATGAAGTTAAATATCTAGGATTTGATAAACTGTAGAATGACCTGGTCGAAATCCGAATTGATTCGCAAAGAGTAATTCATTGAAAATTAAAAAATTAAAAACATGTTTAAAAAAAAAAATTCGATCAATATTCTTTCCTACACAACTAAGTAACGAGGCAAATTTGATTCGCCTGCTTTGAACAATGGTATAACAGTTGCAGTTTTCCATAAATCGGGATATACGCCTTTATTTAAAGAACGGTTAAACAGTATAGACAGTGGTTTTGATATAGTAAAAACGGTTTCCTTAAGCATTCTATGACTTATTTCATCTTGTCCGCTAGCTTTGTTTATTATCAAAAAATAATGATATCAATTATTTCTGATTCTTGAGTTATAATCTCATCTAGTTTTGAATTAGTTAACAAATTAAACTGCGGTAATGGAGCATTTGTTTCATCAACAGCGGCAATAGAAGCAAAATAATCATTTAAACAATCTGCATTTTCTTTATCTGTGAATAAACATACAATGTCTCCAATATCTAATATAGATGCAAGAGTTGGAACAACTTCGGAGTTTTTATTCATCTTCATGTAATGTTTCAATAATTTCCAATATTTACGCTGATCACCTATATTAATTTTGATTCATGTACGTTTTTTTTTTAATCATTAACTTTGTTTCTCAGTTATTTATATAAATTCCAGTTCTCAGGTGTATTAGTACGGACAGCCTTCTGTTTTTGACGATCACGTTGTCTTGAAACGCGCCTTAATTCCGAGTCATTCCACGGTTTATCATTAGGCCTAATAGTAACAAGTTTTGATGGAATACATCATTTAACAAGCTCTATAAACGTATTTGTAAAAGTCTTACACACTTCATGAACATATCCATGTATTAGGATGCTCCAGTCATAAGATGTTATTAGAGCGTTAAGTTTGGCAAAATCACCCTTTTTATAGAGCCACACACGACTTTTGTATGTGCATTTTGTTTCATATGTTAATGGAATACATATATATGTACTAAGATGTCACTAGGTGTTTTTATTATATCAGAGTTTATAAATTTAAACTCAATCGGTATGACAATAGGGTCTAACAGGGTCGACGACCGATCAGAAATGCGAGTTGGTTCATCTATAAGATTTTTTAGATTATTAATGAGTATTATATCTTTCAGATAGTGGTTAGCTGGATTTAATTGATCTTCGTTAATATCTCCAACCATAACTATGTTGTTCAAGTATCAAGAGAGCTTTCAATGCAGATATTTAAATCTTCCCAAAAACTAACAGGCGCCTTTTGTTGTCTATAAACTGTACATAAAATAAACGATTGTTCTCGGTCTTTTATTTCTATCCAAAGTGTATCCTGTATTGCATTTTCAAGTTCAGTTATTCGCCGCGAATATATGTTTTCCGATATATAAACAAGTATACCACCAGCATTCTCTATACATAGTTGAAAAACCATCAATTTGCAAGAAGTCCATTAAAACGTTATCAAATAAATGTGTTTCGGAAAAACATAGTATATCAAAATCAGTTAAATTGTCCTTAATGTAGTCCATTTTATTGCGAATACTTTTGATGTTTAAGAGTAGAATGGAAAGACTAGGCCTGACTGATTGCGAATTGGGTCCTGGGTTTTGCTCAACATCGTTCGACTTAATAATGTCATAACTAACGAGAATTGTATGTTAAGAATACTGTCGGACGCATGAAAGATAAATGCCTTACAAACGGATGACCAGAATGCAAGCAATTTCATAATAAATTGAAAAATGAAGCTACTTTAGACTTAATGCATCCGAATAAAATACATATTGACCAAAGTGTATGTAATCGTGTAATGAAGGGAATATGTGTTACGATTCCAGCTAAAACAAGCGAATATAGTATGGATACAACTTTTAGTCGAACATAATTTCAAACATTTCCAAAGAATACCCACTCTTCCCGTTGTGCACCTAGTCGTTAGCTATAACAAAATAACAGTTCGACATCGATAGATGTCAGTTTCTTTTTCCGCTCCGTCAACTGCCGAAATAACGGCATTATTATGTTCTGATGCGCATTTTTGTGTAAATCTTCGCGCCTTAGTTAACCTTCCGGTTGCGCACGCACCGGAACTGTGTCCTCAATTGTTCCAGTTACACAAACGAGACTAAATATGAAATGAATTGTTCATGATTTTGCCGCATGTACGCTTCTCTTCAACGGAAAATTGAACCAGAGTTCTCTTTCAATTCCACTTAATTTGTAATTAAAAACTCATTATAGGAATGTGTCGCAACGTCTTTCACATGCTAAAACGTACATGTTGTTTGTATAATGCCGCATACTTAATGTAAATCGCATTGTCTTAAATTCTGGTCGGAGTTTGTGTGTGCGACTGTGGACAAGTCAGAATGAACAAATACAAATAAAACACTAAAATAATTTAATGTAGTGCCATTATAACAAATGTTTTAAACATGAAAAATAATGTTTTAAACATGAAAGTCTTTTGAAATTGTACTTTTAACACACGGATTAGGTTAATCGCCTTCCACTATCGTTGAGCCGATACAAATAGGAAATGAAGGAAATGAAGGAATTGGCTGCATCGATGCCATAACAGAATCCTGTGAATTTTAAGCATATCCTTTACGTTCTACATTTGGTTAATACTACTTTGGTCATTTACAATTTCCCTATTTCGTACTTTAGGAACGCTTATACACAATATCTTATTAAAAGCATTAGCGCAAATCCGTGGGTTGTTTGGTTTGACGAATTTAAGAACATCATACTATTATTCATATAAAATTATTAGTATATCTGTTTTCTACAAAAACCAAAACATTTTGAAATAATAATAATAATAATAATAATTATAATAATAAGAAGAACAACAACAGCAAAAGTAGCAGCAGCAGCAGCCGCAGCAGCAATAATAATAATAATAATACAACTTATTAGTGCTGCTGCTTCTAATACTGCTACTGCTACTTCTACTATAGTTGCAGATTTGAGGTTGTTTTTAGTTGCAGATTTGAGGTTGTTTTTTTGTTGCAGATTTGAGGTTGGTTTTTAGTTGAAGATTTGAGGTTGGTTTTTGGTTGCAGATTTGAGGTTGGTTTTTAGTATTTAACTCTTTCGAGAAACACAAACCAAATGAGCTCAGTGAAAAATTCACCTTCTTATTCTATTTTGTTTTGTTCTGTTAATTATTAATAATACTTTTTTTTGTTTTTATAAGACTACACATTCAGACGAGCTGTAGAATCCATGCCATTGAGAATATTCAAACTTGTTTTAAAAATGAAAAACAAAGGATAAGCATTTTATTGTTTGAATTATTTTATAGACGATTTTATCAGGATGCAGTATATTAGTAGAATTCATAAACGGGACCGATGTCCTCCACCGTCCCCAACAAGCCCACATAAAGGGACCGTCGATAATTGAAAAAAGAGCCACAAAAGGGGTATCCAGTTTCAAGGGGCCATAATTCATTGGTCGTAGCGGTACAAGGGCGAAGCGTGAAAACTTGCTACAAGTGTATCTGATTTCGTACAAGATTAGTTAAGATTTGTAACCATGCCTCCCATTGATGTTGGAAGTAATTCAGATTTTCACTTTAATATTGTTGATGTTAAGAGATACGGCATCGGGATGACGTTGATATTTTATTCGGCTAGCGCAACATTATGATAAACGCTTGGTTTAAAAGGACGAGATGATGAGAGTGAATAGAAGGGAGATAAAATATTAATAGAAAGTTTTTTTTCTCAAACTGAGCACCTGTGTGAAATATAATTTACCAAAATGTTTAATACGCAAACTAGATAAAATCGGATGAGCTGTCGATAAAAAAGATGTGCAAATTGTTTATGAAAGATTTAATAGATTAGTTTGAACCATGTGGGATTTTTTCACAAATTTAAAAAAACGAAGACCAATTCCATATTTCTTTCTATAATTAGGTTTTAGCAAGCATTTTTTAATTCTAATTAATGAACAAACCAGTAATTACTTACTTATAATGCTCATTACGTTGTACACCATTCTGAATTTATACCATCATTTGTTTTATTTAACGTTCACTCGTGAAGTCAAAGGGAGGAAACTGGAATAATACTTAATAATGGACAACCAATTCGACCCAAACACTTTTTGAGTTGGATGCAGTATTAATATAAAGATTAATTCTACTTTAAGGCATTTGTATCAAACTATGCAAATCGTATATACGTGCGCGTTTGTGCGTACGTAAGTGTGTGTGTGTGTGTGTGTGTGTGTGTGAGAGAGATAGAGAGAGAGAGAGAGAGATACAGAGTCAGTGAGAGTGAGGGTGGGGGTATGGGACAACGGGTTACAGTCCATCTATCCGTTAAGGGCACACTCACGTGTTTGGTGTCGGGTGAGGCTGATTGTATGTCTCTTCCGAACGACTGTAAAATTGAAGTGAAAACTACTACACACAGATCAAGTCTGTATTGGTTAGGTCGGCTTGGTTTTATAAAACGTATATGCAAAACGAAATAATTGTTTATATATATATTGTATTATTACCGACATCACTGGGCGTCTGGGTAGCGCAGTGGTAATGCACTCGCTTCTCACCGATACAACCCGGGTTCCCCTTCTCGACGTTGTACATGAGAGGGTACGGTGCCGGTGGCCCGATCGGACACATGGGGTTTGTCCAGGTTCCCTGGTTTCCTTCTACATCTAGTTCAATGAGCTCAAAGTTGATTTCTTGTTCCCTCGAATTTGTTAATCGAATTAGGACTAAGAAACCAATTCCTCATTCATAAACTTGGTAAATAGTGGTCCTTATCCTTATTCCTTTTCCGAATAAACTAGGGAACCATTCCTTATCCTTATTCTTTTTCCGAATAAACTAGGGAACCATTCCTTATCCTTATTCCTTTTCCGAATAAACTATTTGGAATACTATACTTTTGAACTGAACTGAATTGAACTGACATCAGTCCCCTGTGATGGCCCTGTATATCGATTGATAATGTCATTGTTTATTGTGAGGTCGGTGACATGTGGAACCATATACTAATTATATCATATTTAGAGTAACCCATTTATCAAGATGAAGGAAACAGCCGAATGATATATTGTTTTAACCTACATAGAAAATCCATTAAATTATAACCGACTTATGGATTTGCGTCTTTAATCGTATTCCTTCCAATAAATAAATACAATCCTTGTCCATCTATCAAATAGCGCACACTCTGATTCCACTTTCCTACTTTCCATATCCAGATGCAATGTTTTACGTGTTATTAAACCTACCGAATGGTCTTGACCCGTCTATCAGTCTGTACTGGTCTTTCTCGCTTCCGGAATGGTCTTGACCCGTCTGTCAGTCTGTACTGGTCTTTCTCGCTTCCGGAATGATCTTGTCTCACCGTTAGTCTTAACCTACCGTAGCCAATGTTACATTTTTTTTCTCATTTCCCGAAATCCTATGTCGTGGCCTCCTTCAATAGATACTCCATGGTGCTTCCGGTTATACGAGGAAGAGTTTTTCTCCTTAGATTTGTTTCGACTTTTTAGAATTATACAGTCACATTTGCACTTTACATACGTCAATAACGTCGACAGCATTGTGTTTATAATGAGACGTTTTTATTATTAAAAACACACACTCAACTAATTAGTGGATTTAGATAAACTTCATCTTTAGGATGGCAAACCACATAGTATATTACATTATCTCGCACAAAACAGTATAGAGCATACTGGAGGATGTACACGAGTCGTTTGGTGAGTATAGAGCATACTGGAGGATGTACACGAGTCGTTTGGTGAGTATAGAGCATACTGGAGGATGTACACGAGTCGTTTGGTGATAATTCAGCATATACAGTATAGAACGGAATACTCACTTTCTTAGACTTTGTCATATTCCACAACGCTTGTCCACATATTTGGCTTTCTTTCCTTTCATTTATACACATAGAACTTTATAAATCGCACAATTTACCACCTTTCACTATCATATTTGTTTTCTACTTTCACTTTGTATATACACGCCGTCAAATTAACAACATCCGCTTGGTCAGTAGACGGCGTGATGCGGTTTTCTCCGCAGTCAACAAATAGTTCCAAGAAAAAAAAGATGCCAGTGCTAGTGAAATATGACAAACATTGCAATTGATCAAAACGTATAGTAAAGACAGATTTTCCACAAGTCACAAAGCCTTGAAATTACAAAAGAGTTATTTATCGGGCAATGAAACCCGAATTAAAATAGTACCAGTGTGACACCTATAGAGGGTTTAACTTTCTTTTTTAACATTTTTAATTGATTCACATTTTTTATTTTAGGCATCCGTTTTGTTTTGCATGCTATTTTATCCTGTATAACAATGACGTACAAATAAAAACATCAGATAACATGTTCAGGTCTAAACAGTTGGTACACTTAGACAGATTGGTTTTATATACAACCATCCAAACAGTTGATATTTGTATAAAAACACAATGATATCAAAGATAATTTGTATGCATTAATCTCTAATTAAACACTAACGTTTTGCAAAATTGCTGGGGTCTTCACTATAAAATCAGAAACAAAAAAACACGCAATATATAATGTATTTTTTTAATCTTTTTATGTAATCACAGCGATACCCGTGAGTGTTTATAATGATTATGCTGACATGTTATTGTGTCATCCAAGATCATTCATTTAAAAATAGTAACATACAGAAGTGTCTAGACAGTGCAAATACGATGTTGATATTTACGATGACCATCATATGATGTTTATTTGTTGATTTTGTCATTTAAATAAATAACGTGTTTATCTTATTAGAAGTTTCTAAGGTTCTATTACGTTATATAACAGTATAAATACGGCTCTTTGAGGTTGATAGTTGTTCAGCATTTGGTTCAGTATTTACTTCAGCATTTCAGTATAAAGTTAAAAGAATTTTAGATGTTTTTTATTGACTGCATATTGTGAGAGGATTTCGATTAACAATGAGTGCGCTCATCTATACTAAAGTGACACTTTATTATTCGGACTATTGTGAATAATTAAACCAGGACAAACTTCAAACTAAATTGGATTAAAGGGACACCTGACAATTTGGATAAAGGGACACTTGCCAATATTATCTGGACTTTATTCTTAAATCGGATGTTAAAGCAATACTGGATCTAATATATTTGTATTCTGTAAGTCAATATTTGTCATTGTACTAGCTGAATAAATGTTGATTATATTTTAAAAATGGATTTGGCTGGTTTTGCACTTCCTGTCTTGTTACCCGTAACAGAAATTAGGGGCACGTCCGGGATCGATCTATTTTCGGCTGCTTTAATCATTATACATTGCTTTTGGCAATACTAATAATAATAATAATAAATATAAGAAAACTACACAACTACTTCTAAATTCTAAATATTATAAAAAGTGAAACCAGCTGCAATCAAAATGGCTTTTGATTTTGAGGGATGTGTTGCTACGCCTACCTAGAAGGAGGTTGATTCACTTAAAAAGATGACCTGTTCTTGCCTGCTATTTTTCTACGAGAAAATCAGATATCAAAAACATTGTGTTAAGATTTATGGTTGAAGAATACATTTTTGAAGAAAGTGCATTAAACATGTAAGTGGAAATGGAATTTGATTTAAAATAAAAAAATAAAATTGAATTTGAAAAAAAAATGGTAATAGAAAAAAAGAAAAAGAAATGAAATTAAAGGAAGAAAAAAAAAAAGAAGATAATTTTAATTAGGGATGCGGAAAATGGATTTGGCAAGCAAGGCAAGTTTACATTCATCGCCACCCTCCCTTATCTGCTTTTGATGTAACCAGGCATATTAGATAAGTACTACCTTTCCAAGAAAAAGAAGTTGACACATATTGTCTTCATTTTGAGAAAAGTATTGAAAATTATAAAACTGGCCATTACTTTTACAGAGTGTTATAATTGGTAAAGCCCGTGAAGTTTACACTATATTAACGGTAGAGCAAAGTTCTTCATGCGAAACTGTTAAAGAAGTGATTTTGAAGGCATATTAATTGATCCCTGAAGCATACAGGCAGGGATATAGAAATTGTAAAAAAGATTACGATCAAACACGTGTTGAATTTGCTCGAACCAAAAAGCAGTTATTTCATAAATGGTGTGCATCCAAGAACATTGAGCACGATCATGATACAGTAAGGCAATTTATTTTAATTGAAGACTTCAAGAGGTGCAGTAACAATGTTGCTAAACAATATATAGATGAGCAAAAGGCACAAACACCGGAAGATGCTGCACGTTTTGCGGATGATGCACTCACAAGGTCTCTTTGTTCACAAACATTCCCTCAACAGCATTTTTCAGAAACCTCAGTCTTGTACATTAAGTACTAGTACTTCCAAGTACTAATCCAAAATCCTTATCTCAAGTTATTTGCAATTATTGCAAAAAGACAGGTCACCTCATTTCTGAGTGCTTCACTTTAAAAAGGAAGCAACAACAAAAAGAGTGTGTAAAACCTACTGGTCTCACCTCTTTAAGGTGTAAACCCCGGTCTTATATTGGTAACAATGCAATGTTTGATGTCACACAATCCCAGTCTGATTCTGTTATGGAGACTTACGAACCATTCGTGTCAAAAGGTTCTATAATACTTATTGGTGATTCAACCAAACCTAACCCTATTAAGATATTACTCGACTCAAAACATATCACAAGATTGTGTGTCATTTTTATTGGGCAAAGAAAGATGTTTCTCGATACTGTTGGACTTGCCATACATGTCAATGGTAGGAAAATCAATCAGACGATTTCTAAAGTCCATCTTCAACCTATTCCAGCGTTTGACGAACCTTGTAGTAGAATAATTGTGGACTGTGTTGACCCCTTGCCTAAGACAAAGTCCGGTAACCAATATATATTAACAATTATGTGTGCGTCAACACGATTTCCGGAATCTATTCCACTTAGGAATATTAAGACAAAGTCTATTGTGAAGGCTCTGATCAAGTTTTTCACATTCTTTGGCCTTCCAAAATATGTTCAGTCTGACCAAGGGTCCACATTCATGTCTGGTACATTTCAACAGGTCATGCATGAGTCGGACATTCAACAGTTAAAGTCTCCGGTCTATCATCCTGACAGCCAAGGTGCTCTAGATAGATTTCACCAAGCATTGCAATATATGATTAGGTCCTATTTTTTTGACGCTAATAAAGACTCGGATGACTCCACACACCATTTACATTTCGCCCTCAGATATTATGTTCAAGAATCTCTTGGTTTCAGCCCTTTTGAATTAGTTATTGGTCAAACTGTTCGTGGACCACTTAAGTCACTTAAAGAGAAAATTCTCTCTGAAGACACTTTTTAGAATCTTCTACAGTATGTATTAACTGTCAGAAGCTTGAGAGGCAGCTCAGTCTAATCTCAAACCATCTCATTCAAGAATGGAACCCAGCTATAATTGTATTGCACAAGAAAGAAATTTCGAACCTAGTGATAAAGTTCTTGCTTTATTGCCTATTCCTGGAAAGAATTTATAAGCTATGTATCACGGTCCTTATAAATACAGTAGAGAAAAAGGTCAATGGTTTAAATTATATTAACTTATTTTAAATTACTAGTATATTATCAATACCCTTGGCAGGCGAAAGCAACGTCAACGTTGTCATATTAAAAGAATCCATTATATAGGATAGCCTTTCTCTGGATGTGGACTTTATTGTTAGAGAATTCCTTTTGATGGGATGTAGTTGTGTTTACACTGTCTTGTCTATTTGGGCGCTGAAGACAGGATAATAGCGAGGATTGTGCGCATATAAAATCGATTCAAGCTAACCAGTATGCCTTATTGCCTACTGACCGTTCCAAGTCGGTAACCCTGTCTTCACCACCCTTTCTGTTGTTTTTTGTCTCTTTCATTGTAGTTTCAAGTCCTTGTTTGCGGTGCAGTGCGGACCTGCGGTGCCATTGCGTTCGGCGCTGTGGTTTCTATAGGACCCTATATCTCATCTTTCTACATATTCAGCTAATGTAGTTTGCTCTATCATACTTGAAAATTCCAGCGACGGGTTAAAGAACGAGAATAAACCTTTTGACAAAAACGATCCTGGTTTAGCTAAACTACGATGACAATTTTGAAAAAAAGAATGACAAAAAGCTGTCAAATCTAGAAGGATCAAAGAGACATGAGCTGAAACAGTTAATACATGAATAGAAGGTCTTATTTTATGATATTCCAACAAGAACTGACAAAATGTATCATGATGTCGATGTTGGAAATTCTTCTCCAATAAAACAGCATCTATATAGAATGAATCCTTCTAAACAACAGTAATCAAAGAAGAAATTCAATACTTATTGGACAATGATTTCATTTACCAAGTAAAGTGACTGGAGTTCACCATGTATACTTGTATCAAAACCAGATAATACATACCGGATGTGCACTGACTATAGAAAAGTGAAATGTGTCACAAAAACTGATTCATTCGTCGATTGTATAGATGAAATAGGAAATGCAAAACACGTTACAAAATTCGATCGCCTAGAAGGATTTTTGCAAGAACCTCTCACAGAAAGAGCGAAAAACGTTTCAGCATTTGTCACTCTGGATGGACTGTTTCAATATAAAGTTATGCCGTTTGGAATGAAAAAGTCACCAACAAGGTTTTAACATCTCGTCAATATGTTAATCTCTGATTTAGATGAAGTGACGCGTACATTGATGATGACATCATATACAACAACACACGGAAAAACCATTTGCGGACCATAAGAAGATTCTTTGATCGTCTAACAGATGCGAATTAAATAGACAACGGTAACAAAAGTGAATTTTGTCGTGCTATCATTATATTCTTAAGAGAAGTTGGACAGGGTCAGGTTAAACCTATTGACGCTAGGGTCAGGGCATTTTCTGATTTGTTTGTATGGTGTTTTACGTCATTTTCAACACATGTGAGGTCATTTATAGTGTATAATGTATACTCGTTCGTGATGTATACTCGTTCGTGATTGTTGCAATTTTCTGTTCATGTCAAAGAAGGTATGTCACATGAAGTAAACAATGTCGATTTTATTGTGAAAATTCCCATGATGTAACAACAATATGTTTATTTCAAATAAATTATTTTAAAAATTAAATGTTAAAACCTATTTTTTTTATTATAATTCTTTGTTTTTTATATTAAAAATGCATATGTGTGACCGGGTACAGGTATATGGTGAAATATCGATTCCTAACCGTGTGTCCTCGATAGCTCAGTGGTTAGAGCCCTGTAAACCAGAGACCCTGGGTTCGAGTCTCGTTTGAGGAACGATTTTTTCACCACCTGTTATATTTGGGGGCTCGTCCGGATCCAGGACCGTGTCTGTTAGCATGAAACAGTATGAAAATAAGTCTGACAGCCGGCCTGGAGTTAACTCCACTAGAAATTCAGGGACGAATTTCAATCTGGTGGGGGTGTATGTGACCGGGTACAGGTATATGGTGAAATATCGATTATAACCGTGTGTCCTCGATAGCTCAGTGGTTAGAGCCCTGGTACGGTTAACCAGAGACCCTGGGTTCGAGTCCCGGTTGAGGAACGATTTTTTCAACACCTGTTATATTTGGGGGCTCGTACGGGAGCCAGTTCCGTGTCTGTTAGCATGAAACAGTATGGAAATAAGTTTGACAGCCGGCCTGGAGTTAACTCCACTAAAAATTCAGGAAGGATTTTTTTCACCACCTGTTATATTTGGGGGCTCGTCCGGGATCCAGGACCGCGTCTGTTAGCATGAAACAATATGGAAATAAGTCTGACAGCCAGCCTGGAGTTAACTCCACTCGAAATTCAGGGACGAATTTCAATCCGGCGGAGGTGTATGCAACCGGGTACAGTTAAATGGTGAATAATCGATTCCTAACCGTATGTCCTCGATAGCTCAGTGGTTAGAGCCCTGGTACGGTAAACCAGAGGTCCTGAGTTCTAGTACCGGTTGAGGAACGATTCTTTCACCACCTGTTATATTTGTGGTGCATTTTCATTTTTTCGACTGAAAAATGCCAACAGTCATTTAAAACAAATTAAAAGCCATACTTATGAGTGAACCAGTGCTTCCAGTACCAAATGTTGATTAGCTGTTGATGAAAGCAATACTGGTGCTGGTGAAAAACTTTCGCAAGAAGACATCAATGGTTTTGATCACCCACTTTGTTACTTCTCTATACGCTCAACAAACATCAGAAAAAATATTCAACTATTGAAAAATAGTGTCTTTCTCTCATGTTGGCACTACAACATTTTTAACATCATGTGTATCTTCATCTATTTCACCAATAGTTGTCTTCAGTGATCACAATCCCCTAAATAAAATTAAAAAATGAAAATGAAAGATTAATAAGGTGGAGTTTGATGATGCAAGATGGAGGTGAGGCACTTTACATTACCCCTCATGAACAGACTCAATAAAACCGAGTCTGCAACTTTTATCTCTTGTTTGTGTTTGTTGCTTCCAAGGGATCCACTTTTCAGTATTTATTGCAAGAGTACAATACTGAATTTAGACATATCAGAGGAAAAGGTAATTTGATTCCTGACCATTATCTCGTGTGCAAAACACGTTTTACCGAGATTCTTGTATCGTTTTTGATTGACTGACATAGACACACCAGACAGGACAAAAAAGACAATACATAATATCTCGATGAACTAAATGTGAATGGTCAATACGTCAATAAAAAATATACGGACCTGTGGTTCCGGTTTTGGAAAATAGTCTGCACAATGGGTTGAGACGTTTGTATTTAGCGGTAGCACACCCAGCACAGGAAGTGTCGGCCTGGGGGAGTCGCATAATGGCAGCCAGTAAATAATTCTAATTCCTTTTTGTAAGTAAAACAAAAAGGAAGGCATTTCCACTTATTTTAAGCGCCATTTTTTGTTAAGCAATAATTGTTAAAATTGTGAGTTTTTATATTGTTTTGCTTATATTGAAATTAGCGTATGTATACAATAGTTTGGCATCTCAGTGTGAATGCATTTAAACGGAGCATTCATTTATGAGATAAGTTCTTTCTTAGAAGATAACGATCCACACTTTTCTGTGGATATTTTGGCAGCATATGTGCCATTTGTGATAAGAATGTAAGTTGTTTTTTTTGTTTTGCTTTTTGGCATAGATATAAATGAAAACATTGCATTTAAATTTCAAAACACACACAACTCACCTTTAAAATCAAGCATCGAAGCTGATCTAAACTAGTTGTTTAAAGAGTTGTTACGGGAGATAGTGGACTATTCACACCCACCCCCATCCCCCCACCCCCATTGTCTCGAGCTAGACCTGGTACCATGGGATCATTTTGGTAGTACTCGAAGTAGTCCTAGGTAAACTATTAAATTAATAAATGTGCAGAACTGGAGCGGTGAAAGACACAGAGCTGGTATGTCTTGTATTTTCCTTTATTTCTGAAACATTTACCTTGCTTGTAGTCAAAACCGAATCAAAATTAAAGGTAACATGCACATGCTGCGCTACTTTTTGTGAAGCACAGTTTGAAGTGTACTTTGGTCATTTTGACCATAGAATTCAAAAAGAAGGCGTGTACTTTCAGTTCGGAAAATATTTTTGGGGGAAATGGCAGGTCACCGCATCATATAAGGCACATGTGTATGTTGCACTAGGCATAACTGATACTGCATTGTGTGCAGTATGTGCCCAGAATAATAAAGACTGGATAATTTCGTTTAAGTATGTTTTAGCAGGCCTATTTAAAAATAAAGGTGGTCTGGGTCCAAGCACTTTCTAGCTTCTAGCGTTTCATCTGTCAGGCGAGGAAACAAACCAGCACATACAAATAACTACAATAAACGGCAATCGTTACCTCAATAAAAAACGTTTATGTCCTTGTAATGATGTCCCTTTACCTGTCACGTGTTGTTGGTGATGATGGCAGTGGTGGTAGTGGTGGCGACGGCGGTTGTGGTGACTGTGGTGTTTATTTATGAAACATCAAACAGGTTAAAATTTAAAATATGAAATTAAATTATCGCTGTTGTCAATATGGGTTTATACCTTCAAAATAGCAGGTTAGTTAACTAAGTATCGGTTTGATACATACCATAATATCATGGTACGATATTCTGTACCGACCATAGTAGTACCATCCTATCGTAGGTAAAGAATAACTAGGATTCTCTAAGATACGTCTGCGCATGCGTCGAGTAAAACAACTCATTGACGTATCGCTATTAATTTGGAAATAACCAGCTATATATCAAAAAAACGTAACATATTTCACAACGGAACCACTGGTAGTTGTTGCCGAAAAGTCGATTAATTATTGGACCCTGACAGCAATGGTGTTGAAAGAGCAATATTGTTTGGAGTAATAAATCTTTACGTGTTTTACTTGAATGCATTTGGACAATTTGTTTCGGAATATTTAAATTTTCTGACATATACGTCAGCGCGTACAACGATTAATTTAAGAAATGGCGATATAAGTTTGTCATGTTAGAAGTTTCGTCCGCTCGAGTGGAAACTGGCGGGTTAGGGGTTCCTGTGTAAGAGCGGAACTTTCACGTTTTGACTGACTTGTCTTCCCCAAGATTGCCATTTGGACGCCTTTAGTCTGCTTTTCGAGAAATAGTAGACCGCTAATTACGCATAATACGATCTCTTTATTGGTGCTATTGTTTGTACCGCGGAAGAGCTAGATCAATTAAACGCCACAAAAAAGCGTCTACAGGAACTCGGTTATTGATTGCGGCGAAGACGCTTTCAGTCTTTTGGAAGAAAATTACGACAATATTTTCATATTTAATACTGTGGGTTGTCATACACATTAAGCCTTGTGCTAATGTCATTTTGCCATTTGTTTTTGGTCTATTAATCATGAATGGAATCGTCACTGTATGTGTTTCCTGTCGATGCTGAATTTGGTCACAAAGCAACAACAACAACTAGTTTCTCTATAACGAATTTAAGTGGTAAAGGGCAGATGCACTATTCCCAGATTTATTTAAAGGGGCTCTATAAAACTTGAAAAAAAGCTGAAAGAATGATCAAATAAAGGAGATATGACCTATTGAACATTTGCGCAGAAACATAAATGGAGGCTGCCGTCTTGGAACGATTCACATCATTCCTTTTTACCATATATGGCATATTGACAAAATATCTTTTGAATAAAAATCACTGCAAATGAAAAATAAGCATGAAGTGTGTACATTTTACATTTGTATATTTATTTTTAATCAATTTGCAGTGATTTGCTTTGCTAACATATTTTGTTTTGTTCCATCTCTATGAGTCTCGATCATTTTGCCTTGTTCATTTTTATTTTACTTCAGGTATAGGTTTAAAGGGACACGCGGCAATCAAGGGCGCAACGAGACTTTTATAAATTATACGCAGGAAAGTAATAATTGAGCACCGAAGGTCGTTATCCACATTTATTTTGTATGACTGGCCAGGGTTTTTATATTATAAAAAACATGGACTGGCGAAAAAAAACATATAGGCCTACGGATATGTGTATTGTACGTATAGGCAGTTACGCCATTGGCAACCTTTGTTGTTTTAAAACTTTCTGCGTCCCGCTAGTTTGTCTACATATCTTGCATTAATGTAATCATTAATATTAATTATTAGAACAGTTTAGAGCGAATTGTGTTTGCATATTACTAGCTGTTGATTATAGTGCACCAATAATATATTTAAACATATTGTAGAATAACGAAAAAATAATTAAAATTCATTTTCATTTTCAAAATTCTAATTAATTATATGCAAGCAGTTAAGTCAAACCGATACTGGATTATTAGATATAGATGCTATTTTAATGATCAATACAAACTTCAACACTGACGTTTGTCCCTTTAAATACACTAAATATGTTCCACATAACGTGTTGCAAACCATGGTTAATAATTACTCGAATAGTCCAAAGTAAATTGTTTTGCGTATTATTAATGGCTCATTATATTGCACCAATAATATATATATTTACAGCTATGGCAGCATAACAAAGAAACATTGAACACTCCAGCTTCTATTTACTTTTATTTAATTAAATGCAAGCAAATTTAAAGTCAAAATGATACTGGATTAATGAAAGCGTGTCAATTTTAATGCTTGAGAAAAGTCCAGACTGTATTGTACCCATCTCGGTGCGCCCTAAGGCGCATTGATTTTGTTGGCGGAGGGACTATAAACCTTAGAACTACACACACACACACACACATAATGCTTTGAGAAGTGTGTATGTTCCATTAATACTAATAGTTTTATTCTGGCGCAGGCGTATTACGGAACTGTGAATTTAATACGAATGTTTAACATAATCAGGGCCCTATATGTTTTTCAATTTTCATCCCATACATAACATATAAACAAATGTTCACAAATGTACCTAATATGATTCAAGAGATGCAACTTTTGTACAATTAACCTTTTTATTTCGCCAGAGTGCATTCCCCGGAATACGATATTTTGCGCCTCCATTAATACTAGTAGTTTTATTCTGGCGCAGGCGTATTACGAAACTGTGAATTTAATACCAATGTTTAACATAATCAGGGCCCTATATGTTTCAATTTTCATCCCAGACATAACATATAAACAAATGTTCACACCAATACCTAATATGATTCAAGAGATGAAACTTTTGCACAATTAACCTTTTTATTTCGCCAGAGTGCATTCCCCGGAATACGATATTTTGCGCCTCCATTAATACTAGTAGTTTTATTCTGGCGTATTACGAAACTGTGAATTTAATACCAATGTTTAACATAATCAGGGCCCTATATGTTTCAATTTTCATCCCAGACATAACATATAAACAAATGTTCACAACAGGTTTTAATGACGTCTATCTAATATGATTCAAGAGTGGCAACTTTTGCACAATTAACTTTTTTATTTAGCCAGAGTGCTTTCCCAGGAATACGGTATTTGCGCCTACCTTTGTGATGATATAAAATGTGTGAATGTAAAAAAAGTATGTTATAGAATGTGATAAAGTGTGTTATAGAATATAGTGTAAAGAATTGTTATGCTCCACAAGAAATTTCGGGGGCGCATATAGTCGCCGCTTTGTTCGTCGGTCTTGACACAATCACAAACATCGCAAGAAGCATGACTATCTTACATTCGAATTAAGAGATTTTGCCCTTTGGAACGTTATTATTATAATTCCTGTCTTGAGTATATATGTATAGGCTTGTATTATCTGACAATAGTCAGAGTCAGGTTGACAATAGTCGGGTCAGATGTCTACATACAGTATATATGTAGGACTTGTATTATCTGACAATAGTCAGGGTCAGGTTTCTAAATGAGGTATATGTAGGCTTGTATTATCTGACAATAGTCAGGGTCAGGTTTCTATATACAGTATATGTATAGACTTGTATTATCTGACAATAGTCAGGGTCAGATGTCTACATACAGTATATGTATATACTTGTATTATCTGACAATAGTCAGGGTCAGATGTCTACATACAGTATATGTAGGGCTTGTATTATCTGACAAAAGTCAAGTTTCTAAATGTGGTATATGTAGGCTTGTATTATCTGACAATAGTCAGGTTCAGATGTCTACATACAGGATATGTATAGGCTTGTATTATCTGACAAAAGTCGAGTTTCTAAATGAGGTATATATAGGCTTGTATTGTCTGACAATAGTCAGGTTCAGATGTCTACATACAGTATATGTATAGGCTTGTATTATCTGACAAAATTCGAGTTTCTAAATGAGGTATATATAGGCTTGTATTATCTGACAATAGTCAGGGGCAGATGTCTACATACAGTAACTGTATAGGCTTGTATTATCTGACAATAGTAAGGGTCAGATGTCTACATACAGTATATGTAGGGCTTGTATTATCTGACAATAGTAAGGGTCAGATGTCTACATACAGTATATGTATATTGAATTGAATTGAAAGTCTTTATTTATCGAGGGTGACCAAATTAGTTTATACTAATCTTCCTTGGGGCCCTCTCTAACAAATACATGATACAAAATACAAGAAAGGCAAGATACATAAGATATATGTAAACATAATAACATTGTTGGTGGTGGTAGTTTGAACGATATTTACACAATAATAAGATAAGATGATATCTATATCGAGTTTAATGTTGTTTTTCCTTTATCCATTTTGTGCAGCTGTTTGTAAAACTTTTCATTGCTGCATACTTCTGAATGTGCTTTGGAATATTATTCCATAAAATGGTCCCGGAGTAAGACATGCTGCCCTTGAAAAGTTCCCGATTTGGCTTAGGAATACTAAAATTAGTATCATTTAGTGATCGAAGACTTAGGGGCTGGCGTGGTGTAGTCGGTAGCGCGGCGGATTTGTAACCGGAGGCCCCGGGTTCAATCCTCCGTGGTGCCACTGAGTTCCGTCGGTGTGTTCTTGTGCAAGACACTTTACCTTAGCCTCGTCCGTCGGATGGGGACGTAAACCGGGCGGTCCCGTGTATCGGTCTATCCTCCGAGCACGTTAAAGAACCATAGGAATCTATTCGATAATAAGAGTAGGGCAGGTTCCCGGATTCCTATGTATCCTTCCCCTCTCTCTGGGGCGGCTCTAAATAACCTATACTGTGTTGATGGGCCGTTAAACAACATTCAGTTCAGT
The DNA here is from genome assembly GCA_037043455.1 of Cyrtodaria siliqua. Lineage (NCBI taxonomy): Eukaryota > Metazoa > Mollusca > Bivalvia > Adapedonta > Hiatellidae > Cyrtodaria > Cyrtodaria siliqua. The sequence goes on from JAWPHD010007179.1 coordinate 76,278, forward strand.
TGATCGAAGACTTCTGTCAGTTGAATTGAATTGAATGTTGTTTAACGGCTCATCAACACGGTACAGGTTATTTAGAGCCGCCCCAGAGAGAGGGGAAGGATACATAGGAATCCGGGAACCTGCCCTACTCTTATTATCGAATAGATTCCTATGTTTCTTTAACGTGCTCGGAGGATAGACCGATACACGGGACCGCCCGATTTACGTCCCCATCCGACGGACGAGGCTAAGGAAAAGTGTCTTGCCCAAGAACACACCGACGGAACTCAGTGGCACCACGTAGAATTGAACCCGGGGCCTCCGGTTACAAATCCGCCGCGCTACCGACTTCGCCACGTCAGTTGAATTACGAGTAGTAAACATATCGGCAATATATGAAGGGGCAGTATTGTTCGAAACTCTCTACATGAATTTGGCCTTTTGAAGTATAATTCGCTGATCAATTGTGAGGCAATTTAGTTGTTCCATAGCGGCTTGAAAAGTAATATACTGGTCACCTAAAATAACGTGACATGCCCTTTTTGCATTATTAAAAGGCTGTTGATATTTTTTCGACTTGTGTTACCCCAGATTACATTACAAAAGTCAAGATGTGGCTGTATGTAAGCTTTATAGAAAATAATTCGATAATTCAAAGGAATACAATATTTTATTCTTGACAGCAACCATACATTTCTTGTTATCTTTTTCTTAATAAACAATATGTGGTCATCCCATTTTAAATTTTCATTTATATTTACTCCTAAAATTTTATCACCGCTAGTAATCTGTAAATCAATGTCATTATAGCGCAAAGAAAGTGATTTAATTTCTAATCTGGCACGTCGATGTGGTGTGGTTACAAAAAGGACTTTCGTTTTTGACGCATTTAATACCATACCGTTATGCAAGCACCAGACTTTCAAAATATCAAGAGTTTCTGTAGATTTATTTCTATTATATCTTTGGATTCATTTATTTCGTATATGGTAGTATCGTCTGCATACATATCTGTATTAGAAACAATGCCATTCAGTTCAAGGGGAAGGTCATTGATGAACACCAAAAACATTAAAGGTCCTAGTATGGACCCTTGAGGTACCCCACACGTTATTGTTTGTTTCTTAGAAAGAGCACCTTTCAAAGATACGACTTGTTTCCTATCTGACAGGTAAGATTTGAACCATTGAAGTGTATGCTCGCCACATTTATATAACTTTAATTTTTGAAGCAAAATGTTGTGATCGACCAGATCGAATGCCTTCCGGAAATCTACCATTATAGCACCTGCACATTTTCCTTCATTTATCTATCATATAAACCAAAGCTGTTTCACAGCTATGTTGTTTCCTGAAACCACTTTGTGACTTACATAAAAGCTGATAGAATTGTAGAAAACTCCGAAGATTTGGAAGAGGCTCATAACTCCTTAAAGATTTTCCATATAGATTTTGGGTAGGATTTTCCGTCCTCTATTTTTCTTTTGTATGGCATTTTTTTAGATTCCTTTATTAGTTTAATCACTTTATTTCTAGATATTTTATAATTGTTCATATCATTTTGCATTTTATATTGATCTCTCTCTCTCTTTAATAGCGTCTAACATATTAGGCGTAAGCCATTCAGGTTGGTGTATATGTTTTACTCGATGCTTTTTAATTGGCAAATGTTTATCTACTATATCTGAACATTTATTAACCCAGTTTTCAAGAATTATATTTGCCTCCGAGAGTGATCAAGTTTCCCAATCAACTAAATTTAGATCATGCAGAAAATTGATTTCATTAAATGTTTTAAAAGATCGGTACTCAATTGTCTGGTGATCGTTTATCTTGGCGTAGCAATGAATTTGTCTTGTGCAGAAAATAGGATAGTGGTCACTTAAGCCAATTTTTGGAATCTTAATATGTGAAATATTTTCTTCCGAATTTGTGTAAATGTGATCTATAAGTGTGCTTGAAGAAGACGATATTCGTGTGGGTTCATTGATTAACTGGACTCATCCTAACGATAAGATATAACTAGACCAATCATCTTTTATTTGCATGTTTAATAAAGCTCTATTTATGTCTCCTAATAATATGATTTCTTTTTCTTCTGATTGTATTTTTTCTAAATGCTCTTCAAACAATTCTTTCCAGATAACTTTTGAATCAGGGTGCCTGTAGATAGACCCAATAAGAACAGGTTTACCTTGCTTAGGTTTGATTTCAAGCCAAATGCATTCAATTTTATTGTCTTGTAAGTCTACTCTCCTCATGCAATTTATCTCAATTTTTGCATATACCATTAAACCACCACCACCATTATATAATCGATCCTTACGAAAAGGTATTTGATATCCACTGATATGAAAAGCTTCCGTTTTATCCTCGTTTGTAAATTTGGTCTCACTCAATGCAAGAATATGTACATTATTCATATAGGATGTTAATAGCAGTTTTATTTGGTCAATTTTTGAAGTAAGTCCTTGAATATTAAGATGACCAGGTTTAGGTATACCTAAGTTCATTACAGTAGAACTGATAATGTTTTCTTGAACGTCATTGTCATCGTTTATATTATATATACATGTATTCCTATTATCATTTAAAAAGCTTTTACTCTGGGAAAATGTCACAGTTACAGTTAGTTCCATTGCAAGTGTCGCAAATGCTTTTCAGAGTTGCGAAATAATTTGCACTTTCTATTCACAGGAAACGGCTTCTTTGCCGAATTCCTAATTCCAACATTTGTCAGATTTATGGCCAATCAGACCGCAATACCAGCACGTTATTGGTTGTTTGTGTCTACATTCGTGAGTCTGATGGTTGCTTTCAAAACAATTTAAACATCGATCATCGTCCATTCTTGTACTGTCAGTTCGCCTAACATTTCGATTACCACGGTAGTTATTTGCCGCACGTGGTAGATATACACATTTCGTAATGTCATAAACTATGTGAATGACTTTATTGATTGTTCCCAAAATCCGTTTGATCCCGGAATTTGACGTATGAATATGGTCTGTGAAATTAAAAAACCGCATCATGAGTTGTCCGTTTCTATCTTAAAACGACCTAAAATTATCCACATATTCGGTTCCATGATGTAATGCTAACCGTTCGATGATCATGTTGACAACTGTAACGTCAACATCCCCTCGCGGTGCCAACTTTGAAAGAATAACTTTGATCTTTGGATTTCGAGATTTAATCATGGCTATCAGTTGATCATACTGTTCTTCTAGAAGATCGTGATCCGCATTTCCAGAAAGATCGTTTCCTCCGATGTATATGAGAATGGATTCAAAGTTCATAATATCGAATAATTCAATATCTCTAAGTAAGGTTTTCACAGTGGCTCCTGAAACAGAATGTTTGTGTACGTAGGAATTTAAACCTTTCATATTTATTCTGTTAAATATTGAATCACCCATTAAAATAATTTTTTTCTTTGGTGATTGAGAGTGGTCTCGTGTAGGATTTCTGTCTTGGTCGTGTCGTCTTATAGTTGCGGTTTCATCACACACAGGCGGCAGGTCATAGTTACATGTTCCAGGGTCGGAGCCGGGTCTATTAATCACCACTTCAATTGTGAATGCCTGATTGTGATTAGTCGCTATTTTCAGACGGTTTTTCCGCCATTTGTTTTTTCTGTGTCAATTTATCAGCTTTGCTACCATTATTCTTTCGCTGATTTTTGTTTTGCTGTTCGTTGTTTTGCAAGCAGGTTTCATTCTTAGTCAAGATCTGACTATAAGTTATTTTTCCAAGTTCGGAGTTTTCACCTTCTGTCGTATCCGATATATTGTGAGCACATCCAATTTGACGCAAAGTAGCAGATTTCTCGATCAAAGTGTCTATTTTTAAGTTGCATTGTTCCACTTGACCCTGTAGGTTTAAACTCAGTTGCTGCAACACATCAATTTGACTTTTTATTTCCTTCAACAGCACTTGATGCTGTAACCCTTGTTCATATGTTATGTCATTTCGTGTCAAATTTCCATCACAAAGTCTTTTGTTTACAGGTGTCGATGTCTGATTTAGAGGCAGTTCTTTGTTTGTTTCATGAAACGAATGTCCTTGGTCAGATTTTGATTTCGAGGTTACAGATGTCGATACAGCGATTGACTATTTTCAGGATACACATTGCAATTGTGTGGCGAAATGATTAATGGCGTGGAGTTCAGAGATGTAAAGTCCTGTCTCGTTTTTGGAACCACCATACGTGCTGTCGGAATAATTAATAACGACTGGCTAGCCTCTGAAGAGAAAGATTCGTCATGGATAGTAGCATCATCTTGTGACTCATATTTTCTTTGAGACTGGGACATACGAGTAGTGTAATTCAGCGTAGAATTGTCATCAGTAGTGGCATCACTGTTTTCACTGTTGTTGCTATGTCGCCAAAAGTTGAAAGATACGTCTTCGTCTATCTGTTCCATGATGTCAATAGTAAACAATCTCAGTATGGTTGGGATCTTTAAATAGAACAAGGCATAAAGAGCCTTCTATGAAATCGTACAATTAAACGTTTCGTTCGTTCACATTAACTGGACGTTTCGTAGACATTATATTTCCACACTATCAAATATCCGGATAGATCATACGAAATTAAATGTATTTATTCCGCAAAAATGTTTTGCACTTCCTTGCTGTTACGAAATGAACTCTAAGTGACCCACTAAGAATGGACTCATGTGTTTTACACTGGCAGGATGGGCATGAAGCATAAAGCACAAAGAAGTTCTTTATTCATGAGCTGATTTTATGTATAAATGATACTTTCAATTAGTTTTTTTCTCAAATATCAACTTTTTAATTACACAGTTAATCCAAACAATAAATATTATAAAACTATGAATTAGTATCTCCAATTTCATATAATTTTCGCAATAGAAAGCCTCAGATAATCCGGAAAAAAATAACAGAAGTCCGAAGCTCAAAAATTCACGTCCGCACTCTCTGATTAACTTATTTGGTTTGCTGTTTCCCCTTGTATTATCTGACACTAGTAAGGGTCAGATATATACATACAGTATATGTATAGACTTGTATTATCTGACAATAGTCGGGGTCAGATGTCTACATACAGTATATGTAGGGCTTGTATTATCTGACAACAGTCAGGGTCAGGTTTCTATATACAGTATACGTATTGACTTGTATTATCTGACAATAGTCAGGATCAGGTTTCTAAATGAGGTATATGTAGGCTTGTAGTATCTGACAATATTCAGGGTCATGTTTCTATATACAGTATATGTATAGGCTTGTATTATCTGACAATAATCAGGGTCATATTTCTACATACAGTATAAATCGTATATACTCGAAAAAGTATGCTATACATATTACTTGTTGGGCTTGTATTATCTGACAAAAGTAAGGGTCAGATGTCTACATACCATATATGTATAGGCTTGTATTATCTGACAAAAGTCAAGTTTCTAAATGTGGTATATATAGCCTTGTATTATCTGACAATAGTCAGGGTCAGATGTCTACATACAGTATATGTATAGGCTTGTATTATCTGACAAAATTCGAGTTTCTAAATGAGGTATATATAGGCTTGGTTTATCTGAAAATTGTCAGGGGCAGATGTCTACATACCATATATGTATAGGCTTGTATTATCTGACAAAAGTCAAGTTTCTAAATGTGGTATATATAGGCTTGTATTATCTGACAATAGTCAGGGTCAGATGTCTACATACAGTATATGTATAGGCTTGTATTATCTGACAAAATTCGAGTTTCTAAATGAGGTATATATAGGCTTGGATTATCTGAAAATTGTCAAGGGCAAATGTCTACATACAGTATATGTATAGGCTTGTATTATCTGACAAAAGTCGAGTTTCTATAGGCTTGTATTATCTGACATTACTCAGGGTCATATGTCTACATAGGCTTGTATTATCTGACAAATGTCGAGTTTCTAAATGAGGTATATATAGACTTGTATTATATGACAATAGTCAAGTTCAGGTGTCTACATACAGTATATGTATATGCTTGTATCATGTGACAATAGTCAGGGTCATTTTTCTACATACAGTATATGTAGGGCTTGTATTATCTGACAACAGTCAGGGTCATTTTTCTACATACAATATATGTATAGGCTTGTATTATCTAACGATAGACAGGGTCATTTTTCTTCACAGAGTATATGTAGGGCTTGTATTATCTGACGATATTCAGGGTCATTTTTCTACATACAGTATATGTATAGGCTTGTATTATCTGACGATAGTCAGGGTCATTTTTCTACATACAGTATATGTAGGGCTTGTATTATCTGCCAATAGTCAGGGTCAGGTTTCTACATGAGGTATATGTGGGGCGTGTATTATCTGGCAATAGTCAGGGTCAGGTTTCTACATGAGGTATATGTGGGGCTTGTATTATCTGACAACATTCAGGGTCATGTTTCTACATACAGTATATGTAGGGCTTGTATTATCTGACGATAGTCAGGGTCATGTTTCTACATACAGTATATGTAGGGCTTGTATCATCTGACAACAGTCAGGGTCAGGGTCAGGTTTCTACATACAGTATATGTATAGGCTTGTATTATCTGGCAATTGTCAGGGTCATTTTTCTACATAAGTATATGTAGGGCTTGTATGATCTGACAATAGTCAGGGTCATGTTTCTACATACAGTATATGTAGGGCTTGTATTATCTGACAATAGCAGGGTCAGGATTCTACATGAGGTATATGTAGGCTTTTATTATCTGACAATAGTCAGGGTCATGTTTCTATATACAGTATATGTATACTCTTGTATTATCTGACAATAGCAAGGGTCATGTTTCTACAAACAGAATACATCGCATGTACTCGAAAAGGTAAGCTATTACATGTAGGGTTTATATTATCTGACAATAGTCAGGGTCTGATTTCTACATACCGTATATGTACAGGCTTGTATTGTCTGACAAAAGTCGAGTTTCTAAATGAGGTATATATAGGCTTGTATTATCAGACAGTAGTCAGGGTCAGATGTCTACATACAATATATGTATAGGCTTGTATTATCTGACAAAAGTCGAGTTTTGTATTATTTGACAATAGGCTAGTATTATCTGACAAAAGTCAAGTTTTATTAAGGATCACCTTTATCAGTATTTATTTCTAAATGAGGTATATATAGGCTTGTATTATCTGACAATAGTCAGGGTCATATGTCTACATACAGTATATGTATGGGCTTGTATTATCTGACAAAAGTCAAGTTTCTAAATGTGGTATATGTATAGGCTTGTATTATCAGACAATAGTCAAGATCAGGTGTCTACATACAGTATATGTATAGGCTTCTATTATCTGACAAAAGTCGAGTTTCTAAATGAGGTATATATAGGCTTGTATTATCTGACAACGGTCAGGATCATATGTCTACATACAGTATGTGTATAGGCTTGTATTATCTGACAAAAGTCAAGTTTTTAAATGTGGTATATATAGGCTTGTATTATCTGACGATAGTCAGGGTCAGGTTTCTACATACAGTAGATGTATAGGCTTGTATTATCTGACGATAGTCAGGGTCAGGTTTCTACATACAGTAGATGTATAGGCTTGTATTATCTGACAACAAATTTATTCAACTGCAACACTGCGATGATATGCGCCCTCATCATCCCCAACAAGATTCGTTTAAATCCGGATAGGGTATCAGGAGAACTAGTCAGGACAAAGTTTGTGTATTATTAACGGACCATAACTCCGCCAAAAATCATTCGACTGGATCAAGGCAAAGATATGCACAGCTAGACCTGGTAATGATCATCCCTTAACAGTTTCTTTGAAATCCAGCCAGGGATTCATGAGAACTAGTCCAGGCAAAGTCTGTGTATTACAGCCTTTAAAGGGCCATAACTCCACTAAATCATTCAACAGCAACAAAGTGATGATATGTACAACTAGGCTTGGTACTGATAATCCCTGCAAAGTTTCGCTGAAATCCGGCCAGAAGAAGGTCCTATCGTCTTCACAAAGACGAATACAGCATCTTTGAACTAAATCAAGGGCCATGACTCCGGTGTCACTAATCCGATTTGGATTTGGTTTCAAACTTGTCCAAGATTTTATTGATATTAACAGTCTGGTAAAGTCTTTATTTAAACAATATGTTATTCAAATACTGAATCGGATTGGACAACAGGCAATGCCTATGTAAGACCTCTCCCAAAAATCTGGTAAAGTCTGGTAAAAGATCGGATGAAAAATGAAAGCCCTATCGTCTTAATGAGGATAAATAAAGCAATTTTTACAAAATGAAGGCTATAACTCTGGTGTTACTGGTTTGATCTGGCTGGTTTTATTTAAACTCTTCCGAGCTTTTATTGATATCAATACTGAAAAAGATAGGATGAAAAATGAAGGCCCTATTTGTTAACGAGGCCAAATTATAGTATATTTCAGAAAATCAAGGGCCATGACTCCGGTGTAAATAGGCCGATCTGGCTGGTCTTAGATCTTGTCCGAGCTTTCATTGATATCAACAATTGCGTACATTTTGAAAAAAGATCGGAAGAAAAATGAAAGACCTATCGTGTAAACGAGGTCAAATTATAGCATATTTCAGAAAAAACAAGGACAATAACTCCGGTGAACATGGTAAATGGTCCGATCTGGCTGGTTTTTTAACTTTTCTGAACTTTTATTGATATCAACAATCTGGTAAAGTTTGAAAAAGATCGGATGAAAAATGAAGGCCCTATCGCGTTAACGAGGCAAAATGTAGCAATGTTAACTAAATCAAGGGTCATAACTCCGGTGTTACTGGTCCAAACTGGTTGGTTTTCGAACTCGTCTTAGCCCTATCGCGTTAACGAGGCTAAATTATAGCATATTTCCGAAAATCAAGAGCCATAACTCCGGTGTAACTAGCTGATTTTCAAACAAGTCCGAACTTTCATTGATATCAACAATGAGGTAAAGTTTGAAAAAGATCGAATAACAAATGAAGGCCCGATCGAGTTAACGAGGCAAAGGTTAACGGACGGACGACGGACGGACGGACGACGGACAACTCGCCCCATAAGCTCTGCAGACCTAACAATTAGAAGGGGCAGGCGGTATTGAAATTCTAAAATACACGAGTAACTGTAGACAATTAGAAGTAGTTAAAATCAAGTCGCATGTGGTGAACCTAAGGGCAATGTTTGGATCCCAATGTAATCTGTATGTAGAACCAATGCAGAACAATTTAAATATTGAATCAGTAGCAGAAGCGAAGCAATCGTTTTAAACAGCATTCAAGAAAAATGTAAATGTTGCGAAAAGTTTCTACTAACGGAACAAGCTAAGAGATCATTCTAAGTGGTGTTCCTTAATTTCAGATTCTGATTCTGAAGAAACCACTGCAACTAATAGTAAACGTGTGGAGAGAGTTAAACGAACAGGAGGCTGAGCATAAATAAATAAGTGCACATGATTCAAATGAAGAAATGTGTTATGCTGTAGAAGTGACTCGTGATGAAGAAGTGAGACAGGCTGTACATGTAGAAGTAACTCAGGATGTAGAAATCACCCAGGATATAGAAGTGACTTGTAATGAAGAAGTGAGACAGGCTGTACATGTAGAAGTAACTCAGGATGTAGAAATCACCCAGGCTATAGAAGTGACTCGTGATGAAGAAGTGCGGCAGGATGTACATGTAGAAGTAACTCATTATGTAGAAATCACCCAGGCTATAGAAGTGACTTGTAATGAAGAAGTGAGGCAGGCAGTACATGTAGAAGTTACTCAGGATGTAGAAATCACTGCAACTAATAGGAAACGTGTGGAGAGAGTTAAATGAACAGAAGGCTGAGCATAAATAAATAAGTGCACATGATTCAAATGAAGAAATGTGTTATGCTGTAGAAGTGACTCGTGATGAAGAAGTGAGACAGGCTGTACATGTAGAAGTAACTCAGGATGTAAAAATCACCCAGGATATAGAAGTGACTTGTAATGAAGAAGTGAGGCAGGCTGTACATGTAGAAGTAACTCAGTATGTAGAAATCACTCAGGCTATAGAAGTGACTCGTGATGAAGAAGTGAAGCAGGCTGTACATGTAGAAGTAACTCAGTATGTAGAAATCACCCAGGCTATAGAAGTGACTTGTGATGAAAAAGTGAGGCAGGCTGTACATGTAGAAGTAACTCAGTATGTAGAAATCACTCGGGCTATAGAAATGACTCGTGATGAAGAAGTGAGGCAGGCTGTACATGTAGAAGTTACTCAGTATGTAGAAATCACCCAGGCTATAGAAGTGACTTGTGATGAAGAAGTGAGGCAGGCTGTACTTGTAGAAGTAACTCAGGATGTAGAAATCACTCAGGCTATATAAGTGACTCGTGATGAAGAAGTGAGGCAGGCTGTACATGTAGAAGTATCTCAGTATGTAGAAATCACTCAGGATATAGAAGTGACTTGTGATGAAGAAATGAGGCAGGCTGTACATATAGAAGTAACTCAGCATGCAGAAATCACTCAGACTATAGAAGTGACTCGTGATGAAGAAGTGAGGCAGGCTGTACATGTAGAAGTAACTCAGTATGTAGAAATCACTCAGGATATAGACGTGACTTGTGATGAAGAAGTGAGGCAGGCTGTACATGTAAAAGTAACTCAGGATGTAGAAATCACTCAGGAGATAGACGTGACTTGTGATGAAGAAGTGAGGCAGGCTGTACATGTAGAAGTAACTCAGTATGTAGAAATCACCCAGGCTATAGAAGTGACTCGTGATGAAGAAGTGAGGCAGGCTGTACATGTAGAAGTAACTCAGGATGTAGAAATCACCCAGGCTATAGAAGTGACTCGTGATGAAGAAGTGAGGCAGGCTGTACATGTAGAAGTAACTCAGTATGTAGAAATCACCCAGGCTATAGAAGTGACTTGTGATGAAGAAGTGAGGCAGGCTGTACATGTAGAAGTAACTCATTATGTAGAAATCACTCAGGCTATAGAAGTGACTCATGATGAAGAAGTTAGGCAGGCTGTACATGTAGAAGTAATTCAGGATGTAGAAATCACCCAGGCTATAGAAGTGACTCGTGATGAAGAAGTGAGGCAGGCTGTACATGTAGAAACGACTTCTTCTCAGAAACCGCTTGTCGGAGTTCAGCTAAATTTTATGTGAAGCATCCTTATATAAACCTCTCTCAAGTTTGTTCAAATGGTACAGTACACCTGGTGTCACAAATTCCACCGTCACGGGGCTTATCAGTTACAAAATATCTTTAAAAAAAGTTCTTCTCTGAAACTACAAGAACCAGAGGTTTACTATTTTGCATTTACCATCAGACTATAGTGCTCTACCAAGTTTGTTCAAATGGTGACCCTGGGGTTAGATTTAGCCCCGCCCCAGTGGTCACGTTTTACATCGACTTATATAGGAAACAATTAAAAACAATCTTCTCTTATAAACTACAAGAGCCTGAGGTTTAATATTTTTTATTTACCATCAGCTTATGGTCCTCTACCAAGTTTGTTCAAATGGTGACCCTGGGGTCAAATTTGGCCCCGCCCCTGGAGTCACATGTTTTACATAGAGTTTTAATGAGATAACTTCAAAATTCTTCTTCTCCAAAACTCCCAAGAAATAGAGCTTTTATATATTGCATGTAGAATTGCATTGAACATGGTTCTCTACCAAAAAGAGTATGATAATGGACCTTTGGAAACGGCCGAGCACGACACATACGAAATATTTCAGTCTCGGTTTGATTGAGACTGTTCATGAGCGGTAGTGAACTATGCTAGCTACCGCTCACGCCCTCTACCCCCGGGTTGAGCAGAACTCAATATTCATAAAATTAATAGTACAAAATTTAAACCATCCCGAAGATGGCATGCATAAACAAAAGAAATTGAAAATGTACCACCGTTGTTTAAATGATGACCCTGTGGTCATATATGGCCTGGCCACATGGGTCACATGTTTTACATAGTTGATCCATGTCAAACCTTTGCACTCAGGTGATCGATTTGAGGCCCCTGGGCCTCTTGTTTCATCTTTGCAAAGATTATTATGTTAGCGATTTAGGGCCATTTGGTGCTCTTCTTTTAATAAAAGTTCAAACTTATTTTGTTTGGTGCCAGCCTCACAAAGCATGGCAATAAACATCACATTTCAATCATTTTCCTTCCGGCATGTGACAAGACGCAGGCAGGCAGCACTTGCTCCAAAGATATACAATTTATGTCCGTGCATTTTTTGAATCCATATCATACATCATGGATAGGGTTTCAATCGTAATAAACCAAAATGATTGGTACACTTTTGCTTAGCAACCTACAGCTCTTAAGTTGGCATTTCTTCTAGTGGAAGACGAATAGACAAAGACGAAGAACCAGTACTTGGATTTCGTATTCAACCCTCAGTCCACTTTGTCCAGGCATTGTCTCTATTGCCAACAACCAACACTTGTATAAACAGACATAATTTAACACTCTCACCCGATGCAGTGTCTGCTTCAGAGGATTTTTTGGTCAACATGTTTAACTTGATATTTGCGAATACATAATATGGATTTCAGTAAAGTGGAAGAGTTTTGAATATAGCTTGTAAAACATAGCTTTAAGCGGCCCTATTAGTCTCAAACGCTAAATTACATCAACATTTTCGTCAGATTTTAAAATAACTATGGTTAATAAACGATCAAATATGTTTGTTACACCCCATATGATTCACTATATGCAACGTTAACATCTAGGTATCACCATTATTTCGAACACCGGCCATTGACTGCCAGTTTTTGGTAATCATAAATGCATGTATATATAGATAATACATTTTTCGAGTGCATAAAGTAACTTTAAGAACCGTCAAGATGATTTTGGTTAAAGTATCCACGCTGTTGCTCCCTGTATCTGTTACATTTCTTACCCTAGTTCAGCTATATTATATTCAAGCATGGGTTTGCTTTAATGTAGCATTTTTAGGTGTACCATAAGTAATTTAGGTTCACATGAATCATTTGCAACCAAGAACCCAAATTATCATTGCCATTGCCATGAAATGTCCAATATCGTCAGCCCATTTTCGAACTAATTCAATGCAGTACAAATGTTCTAGATAACTGAGAGTATGTCTGGTTATTTTATTGTGACTCTTATTAGGTATGTATAGCAAGTCGTATAGGAATGGTATGGTACCACATACATGGTAGAATAAGACCATCATTTCTCCTGTGTATTGTAAGAGGTGACTGAGTGGAAATGGTCAGTCAGAATTGTAGTAACCCTGAAATGGGGTAGTAGATGGTCAGTCAGAATTGCAGTAACCCTGAAATGGGGAAGTAGATGGTCAGTCAGAATTGTAGTAAACCTGAAATGGGGTAGTAGATGGTCAGTCAGAATTGCAGTAACCCTGAAATGGGGTAGTAGATGGTCAGTCAGAATTTCAGGAACCCTGAAATGGGGCAGTAGATGGTCAGTCAGAATTTCAGGAACCCTGAAATGGGGAAGTAGATGGTCAGTCAGAATTTCAGGAACCCTGAAATGGGGTAGTAGATGGTCAGTCAGAATTTCAGGAACCCTGAAATGGGGTAGTAGATGGTCAGTCAGAATTTCAGGAACCCTGAAATGGGGTAGTAGATGGTCAGTCAGAATTGCAGTAACCCTGAAATAGGGCAGAAGATGGTCAGTCAGAATTGCAGTAACCCTGAAATGGGGCAGAAGATGATCAGTCAGAATTGCAGTAAACCCTGAAATAGGGCAGTAGGTTCGAGGTCCATTCAGCATGCAGTGTAAATGGAGAGTGTACCTGGAAAGTTCTTCCTTCTGTTGCAAAGTGACCTACTAGTATATGATTTATGTGTCGGTGCGCAGTAAAACATCATTTTAAAATATTTGATTTGATTTGTTTAATGGAAATTGCAAGTATATTTGATGACTACACGCCTAAGAAATTGCATTGTAAAGAATACTATATAGTGTGTACAATACATGGGTGAAACGCTGCTTTCGGGATTGTTAAAAATCTGCTAAATTGGCTGTTTTCCGCACGTGCATTTTAGTTTACTAAAATAAATTAAAAATGCTAATTTCAAAAATCGTAAACTTTGGTTGGTCATTTCCTTATAATGTCGAGACTGTTATCAATACTTTTTGCTGTTTTATTAACTTGAAACCCAAAAACAGTTGTTATGCGTATGGATTTGCCCCGACTTGTGGGGTTTGCACTTTTCCGTCCGTCCGTTCGTACGTATGTACGTCCCAAACATTTGTGTCGCGCGATCCTCCATAACTATTTAACCCACGGTCGCGAAACTTTTGAGGAATGTTGACCAGCAAGTGAAGATGCGCACCTGGGTTTCCGTTTTCATTATGGAATAAGAACCATAGAGTTATGGTCCTTGACTTAGTCAAGATAGGGGCTGAAAAACTTGTGTCGCGCCCTCCTCCATTACTATTTAACCCGTGGTCGCCAAACTTTACAGGAATGTTGACCAGCAAGTGAAGATGCGCACCTAAGTCGAACGTGTTTATCAGTGTTTATGTTCATTATCGAAATGATATGGCATAGTGACCTAAGTGGGAGCATGGGTGTCATATGGACACATTTCTAGTTTAATAAAGTTATACTATGTTTTAGCTCTACTGGCTTATATCATGATCTGTTGTCAGTTGTCCGTCCGATAACGTTTTGTTGTCATCACTCTAGCATCTTCATATTGCATCCAAACTTCACTAAGCTTGGTCAGGATGTTTATATCAATGAAAGCGCTTACACATTCGAAAACCACGAATATCGGGTTATAAAAAGTTATGGCCCCTGATTTAACATAAAATGCTACATATAATTGTAGCGCCTTTAGTTTGCATCCAATCTTCAAGAAACTTTGCAAGAATATGTATAGTAATAAAAGCCTGGACAAGTTCGAAAACTATGAATATCTGTTTATAAACACCAGAGTTATGATCCCTGATTTAACGTAAAAAGGCTCAATTTCGTCTTGTTTTCGCTCAAGTGCATTCATTTTGCATCTTATCTTCACCAAAGTTGGTCAGAATGATTAGATCAATGAAACCTGGGACAAGATAAAACAAACAACAAAAAATCAAGCAATATCAGATTATAACCCCCAGAGTTATAGCACTGATTTAGCAAAAAATACAGTTTGTTATCTTGTCATCACTCTGGCGCCCTCGTTTTGCATCCAATCTTCACCAAACTTATTTATCATTCCCTAATGGTTATCATTCCCTAAACGTGTTCAGTAGCAAACATGCCTACTGGTTTACAAATCATTAAATGGTCAAATACCTGAACACATTAATCACCTATTAATAAATGCCTCAACACTTCGTGTGCGGACACTTCGATATAATACAAATGAGAACGTGCATATTCCCAGATCACATACATCTTACAAAGATAATTATTTTTCCTTATGAGGTCCTAAAGAATGGAATTCTCTCCCCGTCGAAATTAGACGATCATCATCTATTCACCAATTCAATCGCTTGCTAAAAGATCACCTCATGAAATTATAAAATTATAACTTTACTCTTGAAGTTCATATTGTCTGATGGAAGCTAACTTTAACATCCTGCAAGAGTGTGTGATGTGAGATATACTCAATACTACAGAGTGTGATTTTCACAACATTAGCAGTAGTCTCCCATCTTTCACATCATGTGGGAGCGTGTTTGGTGAGATATGCTCAATACTATAATCGCAACTTTAGCAGTAGTATTCCACTATCTTTCACATTATGCAAGAGTGTGTGAAGTGAGATGTACTTAATACTATAGAGTGTGAGTTTCACAACATTAGTAGTAGTATTCCACTATCGTTCACATTCTGCAGGAGTGTGTGGAGTGAGATTAGCTCAATGCTATATAATGCGATTTCCACAACAGAAGTAGTAGCTCTCCACCATCTTTCACGTTCCGCGGGAGTGTGTGATGTGACATATACTCAGTCTATAGAGTGTGATTGCCACAACATTAGTAGCAGTATTTCATTAGCTCTCACATTATGTCATAGGGTGTGTTTTACCCAGTAAAATCTTGAGAGTGATAAACTGGGGCCACTTAAACTGAATTCTCTTCCAAAACGATCAGGTTCTGATGAGGTTTTTTCCGACAAGTATCATTTACAATGCAATAGCTGACGTGTATACGTGCCATAATTTCCTTTTATAAATTTGTATATTATGCCATCATTATCTTAAAGTCATTAACAATAGTTTTAAGCCCCGTGTGGTTCCCGGGGGCCCCGTTTGGTCACGGGGCAAAGAATAGGGCCACTGCAGATCCCTCTAGAGGGGTAGGCAGAGGGGTAGAACCCCCCCCCCCCCCCACCCCCAAATTCATTTTCATTTTATCATTTTTTGTTCATGTTCATTAAAGGTCTTCATCATGATCCCTGCATTGTTTCAGGTACCATCTCGCTCACATCAAAAGAGCAGTGGCAGAAAAACAATAAACGTGTATTAATAATAATAATATAATAGTAATATATAAAAAATATTCTGGCCCTTGAATTGCTGAAAACAAATATTCTGGCTCTGACTTGAGGGAAAACAAATAAACAGTCCTCAAACTGTTGAAAAAAAAATCCAGCCTTCTCTCACATTCTTGGAAAAAATCTGGCTGAGTTCAATTGGAGGAAAAAAATAATCTGGCTCCCTCTTTAGACTATGATAAATGACGTAGATCTACTCAATCAGCCAATGGATTCAACATGGAAATGTGTAAGCACAACTTCTGCTCAGAAGTTTATCGAAATCTCCAGTTGAAATGCATTTAGAAGACAGTGATAGTAATCATGGTTGTAATAAATGTGATGTATGTGATAAATGTGGTAGACACTGGCAAAGGTGGTAGTAAATGTGTTGTATAAAGTGTTATAAAGTGGTCATGGTAGTAATTTGGTATACATTGGTCATGGTAGTAATGAATGTGATATTCATATAAAGTCATGGTTATACTCAATGTGGTACACGTAAGACAGTGATAAGGCTATTATATTTTGATAATTTGTTTTAAGATCCCTCCTACGACAAAACAAAATTAGGTATTTTATTTTTTCGTAGGGAATTTAATAGTTTTTTTTGTTTTTTTTACCTCCTCCCAGATTTTAATAGAACATTTCATTCTCTTCCTTTCAAATAAAATAATTAAACTATGCTTTATCAATTTTTGTGTTTTGTTTTGTTCCTTTCCTCCTACAGTAATTCTCTGTGTTGATGGTTCGTAAAACAAATAATAATAATGGCCTTAATGTGATTGACATTGGTCATGGTAGTATAATAATAATAATAATAATAATAAAGACTTTATTTAACGAGAGAACTCATTTGAAACTAGTCAATCTACCATGAGGCCCTCAACAATATAATATATACAATATTTACAAGTAAAAATGCATTTAAAGTGGTATATTCAGTAAATGGAAATATGTTTAAATAGAACTGCAAGACTTAGTCATTTACTAATATATCGGATGGTGAATCCACTGTAAATACAGTGTTTTGAATTGATTTACAGATTGGGCATTTTGTATATGGTGGGGAAGAGAGTTCCACACTTAAGAGCCTGAATAAGCAAATGACTTTCTGAATAACTCACTATTGGGTCTTGGGGAATATAGCTGTAGATTTGATGATGATCTTAGATTCCGCATATGGACATTTGAAGTTAGAGTAAATGCGTCTTTAAGATAAGAAGGGGCCTGATCATTAACTGTTTTAAACATAATGATTGCTTTTTGAAATATAACTCTTTCGGGAAATGTCATCCAACTGAGTTCGGTAAACATTTCGACGGAAGGAGTATCGAAATCTTTATCTAGGATAAGTCGTGCAGCTCTTTTTTGGAACCTTACAAGTTTATCTTCGAGAGAAGAATTACAATTTCCCCATATCACACAACAGTAATCAAGATGGGGTAAGATATAAGAATTGAAAAATAATTTGCGCATAGGTATAGAAAGGTAAATCTTTATGCGAGATAACAGGTATAACAATGAATTACATTTTTTCAGAACTTTATCAATTTGGGTATTCCAAGAGAGGGTATTGTCAATTGTAACACCGAGTATTTTTTCTTCGTAACGACAAGAGATGAATTAGAAGTTGAAAGCGTTGTATCGTCTGCAAAAATATCCGTGACTGTGTTTTCCATAGATAATGGCAGGTCATTGATGTAGATTAAAAATAATAAGGGACCTAATACAGATCCTTGGGGTACACCCGATAAAATGGGTGAAGATTCTGAAGTTATACCAGAAACCTGAACTTGCTGGTGTCTGTTATTCAGATATGAGGAAAACCAGGAAAGTGCAGAACTATTTTGTAAATTTTTAACTTTTGCAGCAATATAGTATGATCAACTAAATCAAACGCCTTTGACAGATCAAGAAATATATATATAGTACCAACAATTTTATTGTTGTCAATGGCTGCAATCCAGTCATCTAATATTCGTATAAGGGCAGTTTGACACGAGTGATTTGCCCTAAAGCCAGATTGTCGTGAATAAAACAACCTATTTTCTTCAAGATGCCGTCTCAAATGTATACTAACATGACGTTCAATATTAAAGAAATAACAGGAAGTATTGATATTGGCCTATAATTGGTCTTGTCGTTTTTAGGACCCGTTTTATGCACTGGGATTACTTTTTTCTCTTTTGAATAATTGTTGGTAGATAGTAGTGAGTATGCTGCTGTTAAAAAATTTCGTAAGAATGGGGGCGATTACAGTAACAGACATTTTTCAAAAATCTGGCACTCATTTCGTCGGAACCGGTAGACTTGGTAGTATCAAGAGATTTAAGTTGACTTTCAACAAAGGACAGAGGTACCAGTGGAATATTAAATTTCGGAGACTTTCGCATTTTGTCGTCAATGAGATTTTCTAGTGGGACATTAGTGTAATTTGTGACGGGCGCATTATTTGCTTGATACTTTTCAAAAACTGTAGAAAAGTGTGTATTGAATGTATATGCTGCCAAATACGGATCAATTATAGGATTTCCGTCGTCATCATTTATATAATTGGACTGAACTTGATTTTTAAATCCAGATAACTCATGTAAACTATTCCATAGTTGTTTAGGATTTCGCTTATTTGAATTTATTGTTTCACTCTAATATTGTTGTTTAGCTTGAACAATGATACTTTTAACTTTCTGCCTCCATATCTTGTAATTTACCGAGTCTTTTTTTTTGTGGAAATAATCTCTTCTTTTAATTGCATCAAGAATATTAGTTTTCATCCAATTTGGTTGATTTACATTTTTAACGCGTTTCTTTCTTTTTGGGGCATGCTCTTTTAGGACTGCATTAAACATTTCAATAAATAAATCTAGGGAATCGTCTCGATTATCATACACGTCAATTATTGACCAGGGTTGTTCGGAAAGATCATTTATGAATCTAGTTTCGTCAAAATGTTTCAGAGATCTAAAACGTATGGTTTTATGCACAGGGCCTTTAATATACTTAGCTGAAACTTTTCGAGTTAAACAAATAGGATAATGATCACTTATTGAGTATAACGGAATAGATACTTCAGATATGTTCTGCGGCATATTCGAAAACGCATGGTCTATCAATGTAGATGAACAAGTTGTTACCCTAGTGGGTTTGGTAACCAATTGAGTTAGATTGACAGACTCCATGAGATCAAGCCAAGTTTTGGCATTCCTATCTGATTTGAGTAAATCGACATTAAAGTAAATCGACATTAAAGACATTCTTTTTCTTCTGAAAATGATTTCTCTAATGCAGCTGTATAATTATTTAGCCAGTGTGCATTTGAAGATGGTGGTCTGTATGTATAGCATAGTAGAAAATGTTTAGTATTAGTTTGTTGGATCTCAAGCCATATAGATTCAACTGAACTATTTTCAAGGTCAAATCTTTGAACACATGGTATATCTTCTCTGAAGTAAATAATTAATCCACCGCCATTTGTAATTCTGTCTTTTCTAAATAGTTTGAAATTTTCTAATCGAAGTTCATTGTCCGAAAACGTATTGTTCAGAAATGTTTCATATAAGCATATAATATCAATATGTTGTTGTTGTGATATAAGAAGTTTAATCTCATCCAGTTTAGGATAAAGATAATGAATATTGAGGTGAATTATATTAAGCCCATTCTGTGTAAACCATGTGTCAAAAGTTGGATGTTGATTACAATTAGTAATATCATTAGCATTAAAATTAGCAGTAACAGTATCAGTTTCATTTAATTTAGTAGCATGATGACTTTGACTACATTTGGAATTCAAGAGACTGTTATTAGTATCATTTTTAGCATAATTATTAAAGAATACTGGGTCTCATGGTTTAAGCAAAAACAGGCATTATTAACACAATGATTTGAACGAGAACAAATGCAATTTATAGAGCAGTTATCAGTGTCTTTGTTTTTATCAAAATCCGTCGAAGTGCATTGTTTCACGCCCACTGATGTCCCGGAGGACCCCATGGCTTGCGGTGTTTTGTTCCTCGGATTGGCTGATTTAAGTTTCGACCGATGTTTATGGGTTGATCCTTTGACTGTGATTTGTCAGTCTTTGAGTCATTTGTCTGAGCCATAGATCTCTGTATCTGATTTTTTATATCTAACAACTCGTTGACTAGTACTTCCTTAAGATTGCCGACTTCACTAGCAAGTTAGACTATTACACTTTTCGTTGCACTTTCTACTTTTGATTCGATGCTATCTGAAGCCTCTCTTGATTTCATCAATTGACCAACTAAATTTGTTTTCTCTTTTGAGAGGAGTTCAGTTTGTTTCTTAAGCTTAACGTTGCTTTCTCCATAAATAAGGCATTCAGCTGTCGATTTGCAGAGATTGGATTTAATTTGTGCCATAGCACTGTCATTTTCCTCCATTTGCTGACACTGCTCACTTAATTTTTTACTTATCGACTCCTTTTCACATTTAACATCTTGCAAAATGCGTAACAACTTCTCATTTTCGCTTTTTAATATTTTGGTTTGAGAAAGAAGCTCTTTGAGCGAATGTTGTAATTCATTATTTTCCTTCTTCTGGTGATCTATCTGTAGTTCGTACATGTTTTCAGCAGTATCTTCCATAAGGTTTGGACTTACGATTGAGACTGGATGAGGCAATTTAGCAGTTTCACCGAATGTCATTTCAGACGTAATCTCACTTGCCATCCCTTCCTTTTCGTTTCTTATGTTACCGAGAGACATATCAACATCTGTTGAGGTATCACTTAACTCAGTTAAAGAATATTGTCGTGAATCAGACACGAGTGATTGGAATGGTTGCTTTACGAAGGTTTCATCATCCAAGTTTGGGTCAGCACTTAACACAGTTATATCTGAATGGGACTCCCATGATTGAAATGGTTGCTTAAGGGTGGTCTCTTCATCGTCTTTATAGTCAACACCTACTAGTTCCTCAGATGCGAAATTTGGTCGGTGATTTTTCCGTTTACTGTTTCCACTCTTGGGCGTGTTGCTTTTGTCAGATACCGTCGATCGATATGGTTCTTTAACAGATGCCATGTTTTTATTGGGTTCCTCACTGATCACGCTTTTAGTACTTGAAACTAGATCAAGCTGTCTACTGTTCACACTCTTGGGAGTTTGTCTGTTTTTAGGATTACGCAAACTGTTTATCATTTGACTTAGATAAAACAGTGGGCTTCGTGGAGAGTTAGTTGCAGAAGGCGTCACATTTGTACTGTTTCCATGACATGTAGACTGTGCATTTTCAGAATGATCATGCATTTCATTTCCCCCATTTCTTTGCTGATTTGGACTAGACATTGAATCATCTGTAGATGTGTCCGAATGCGATTCATTTCGATTACATTCCGAAGGCGTAAGCACTTGTGCTGATGATATACAACGTACGTTTTCGTTTCCCGCCATTACTTCAGTTTGTGGAGTTGAATGGGTTAGACGTTCAGACAAAGGTCTGAACACTCGGAGTTCCCAATTCCAACAGCCTTTACCTTGTATGAATATCGTTCTATTATCATACAGTGATAGAGCAACCTTATTGTCGTTTTCCGTTACCTGAGCCTCAATTCCATTCCCATTCTTATTTATGTGAAAGACATAGAGGTCTTCTAAGATGCGTTTTATTTCATTGTATATTTGTTCTGAGTGAACAGTTACTGTAATGGCATCAGACTTTGACGAATATTTAAGGTTATACAGTTTGCCATCATTTGGTTTCGCATCAGTATTTTGGTTAGGATTCATTTTCTTGTGTTGCAACTGTCCTTTTTATATAGAACTCTCCTTTGCGATTTTATTTTTTCATGAATAATTTTCAAACAGATTCATCATCATATCAAATAACAGTTATTCCACGATTGTTTTAACTTACTCTCACAAAAGTTAAACTTGTAACAGCTGTACAAAGCACAATTTTCCAGTTCAATTTTGTCGGCCACGGAAAGTTTGACCTGAGCGTTAATCTGTCTGTTCCATGATGGCAATAATACAATTCTCTGTATTGTTGTGATCTTTTTTAACAAGTACAATGCATAGAGAGCTTTCTTTGAAATCCTACAATTAACGCGTTTCGTTCGTTCTTATTTGACATTGAATTTCCACACTATCCAACATCCGGATAGGTCACAAGAAATTAAATGTAATAAACTCCAAGTGACCCACTAGGAGTGATCTAATGTCTTTTACACTGGCAGGATGGGCGCGAAGCATAAAGCACAAAGAAGTTCTTTATACATGAGTTTATTTCCTTTATAACTGATACACGTTTGATTAGTTTTTTCCACAAATATCAACTTTTTAAAAGCACAGTAAATCCAAAAAATAAATATTATAAAACTATGAATTAATATAATTTTCACAATAGAAAGCCTCAGATAATCCGTAAATAAATAACAGAAATACGGAGCTCACAAATTCACGTCCGAACTCTAAGAATCAGCTGCGCCTTATAAGTATGTAAATATTGCAATCCTGTGAGGGTGACAGTGAATATTTCTCAACCTTCTAAGGCTATTTATTTTATTATACTGAAAAATATCTTTGAAAAAATATTTGGTTCTGCTACATATTCCTTTGAAATAAAACATGAGAAAACATTATTACTTCTCTCTGTTCACTATTCTCAGCACCTAGAAAATAAATGAGCAGATGGTTCTTAGTGTTCTTTCGGAATCTTCAGCTGTGAACTCATGAGTAAACTTTTCAACTCATCTTCAGAAAGTTGTGCAAACTGTGTTCGTCATTTTAGTAAATGTTCACTGATTTTCATTTGCGCATTATACATGCATTGTTCAGCATAGGACACCCCAATAGTCATATACACTTGCTTTGACTTCACAATCATAAGACAGTACAAATTATACTGGGATGACATTACAAAAAAGACCACTCCATGGAGACATTAGAAGCGATGAGATATTATAAAAATGGGAAAATAACAGTCTGTGCAAACTTAACATGGGTGTTTGAAATGAGGTATATTATTAATAAATTGGTATCAGTGGTCATGGTAGTAATCAATGTAGTATGCATAGCTCATGGTAGTAATACATGGGGTATTCATTCAGTGGTCATGGTAGTAATGAATGGGGTATTCAGTGGTCATGGAAGTAATAAATGTGATATACAGTGGTCATGGTAGTAATAAATGTGATATACAGTGGTCATGGTAGTAATACTGGTGATATACAGTGGTCATGGTAGTAGAAAATATGGTAAAGAGTAGCCATGATAGTTATACATGTGATGTACTTTGGACATGTTAATAATCAATGTGGTATGCAGAGGTCATGGTAGTATTACAATACAAGGGTCCTGGTACTTGTGCGATGGACTTTGTCAATATCATCGACAAGTAAGTGGACTTAAACCCCAGCATTCGGTAGGCCCTACCACCATTATGTATACACTGTAGCCAGTTAGTATTGCGTCTGCTTCAAGATAAGTACTTCAGCATTTTGACCAATCACCGTTCTTATTTTTACAGGTATAGATGCACCAACATTCAAAATTTGACAGTTAGGAATAAAAGTTTTATTCTAGAAAGTATAGAAAATAAATACATTATATAATTATTTTGATATATCTGTACAGAGTAATGTTTAGTGTATTTACATTTCAAATTTTATGGTTCAAAAATGCTTGATATTATTTTGAAATTTGTGATTAAACCTCTCTGAGCAGCATAATGCATAAAATGATCAGAAAAGTTTATCTGGGGCCATTTTTTTTATACTCAACGCTGGCCTTTAAGAAGCAGCTTCAGCCACATGCAATGCCATGTTACAGACAAAGCTATGCGCTATATGCCAGTGTTAATAATAATGGTATGGAACACGGTAGTCATTGCCCAGCACAAGACAATCCCCTACACCACAAACACAACTTCCAATCAATTCATAATTTAGAAGAGCAAAATGGGGCTCACATAGAAATCAAACAAGGACAAGCATTACTAAAGATTAAAACCAGCACATGGAGTTCCATCCACCAAATATGAAAATATCCATATTAAACAAGTTTCAATATTCAAAGTCAATTTTAAATAAGATCACCGACACTTCTGTCTGACCAACCATGGTGCCAGTTCATTCACGTGGTCAAGTATTAATTGTGGAGGTTAGGTGGTGGTGAGGTGAGGGTGTAGGGGGTGCGGGGAGGGAGTGGTCAGTAAACATATATACCGAATATCGAAGCAAGACCTTCAATACCCCCAGAAAGAATATGAACTGGGCAGGGGAGGGGAAGTGAAGTATTACTGAATAGGAAAAAACAGAATTAATACAATATTCTCATTCGGGGAGTCTACGTGTGTGTTCGGGGTGGGGGGTGGAAGTGAACAAGATGCAGACATGGTAACTGAAGAAAAACCAAAAATAATAGAAGAAATATTTGTCTATTTATCTGGGGTGATGGTGGTGGTGGTGTAGGAGTGGGGAAGGTGTGGGCATTTACAGGCTTGTAAGCAGTGAGGTTCATTGAAATATATGAAGCCGCTTAAAACACGTTACCTGAAACTCTAAGTTGAAAACATTTTATCATCTGGCTAAAATGAAATAAAGTTATGAAACGTGTGTCCTTGATGATTGATGACATTTGTCAAGCTCCTTTCATAGAGAAATATTACTAGTGGGTATTGAAATAAATGGACTTGCCAACAAATAAAATAATAGAAATTCTAAGTCAAAATAGGCTACACTTTTCTAAAATACAATACAGAAAATATTTATCCAGAAAAGGGCCATAATTTCGTTAACATGCAATACAGAGTTATGCAACATCTGTCTACTAGTATCCATGCTTTATTGAAGTTGTGTTAATAATTAACAATCACCTATTGAAATACAAGGACTTGCCTAAAAACTTCAACAAGAATTTTGAAGTCGAAAAAGGAACATAACGTTGCTTAAATGCAATACAGAGTTAATATGGAATATGTGTCTTCTATTGCCCTTGTATACCAAGCTTAACTGAAGTTTTGTTGATGTACGACTTTCAGTTGTTAAAATACACTTGTCAAAAACGAACTTAAACCAGAAATTCAAATTAACAAAAGGGCCATGCTTTTGCTTAAATGCAATAGAGAGATGTAGAACATGTGTCTACCAATGACCTTGATGGTACTTATGACATAATTCAAGCTTCACTGACCAGTGGTTGCTAAACTAATTGGATTTGGCCAATAACTGAAAACCAATGTTGACATCGACACAAACGATGAGTAGATCTACAACAGCTCTTCTTATTCTACGACTAGTAAAACTTAAAAAAGAAATATTCTGGCTTTCAAGTTGACGAAAAAAATAATTCTGGCCAGTGTACTAGGCAAAATAAAAATCCCGGCTTTAAAGAAATGAAAAAATATATATTCCGGCTGAAAGGAAAATCCCAGAAAACAAAATGGTCGGTCCCTTACTCAATAAATCTGACACACACAACATATTTAATAGATTTTCTATGCAAGTTAAATGGCCATAATAAATCGAGGAACAAACAAGATACAGTGTCTTCTCATTATTACCAAAACAACAATTTCAGTATAGTTCCTGATGAAATCATATAACCTGATGAAATCATATAACAGGATCATTATATAACAGGATCATTATGTCAAATTTCATGTAAGCCCAAGTTCCTCCTGAATTACGGCGTTGAAATAATGTCAATCCCAAAACTTGAAGACATCCAGTTTTGGGGACAAATCGTGTGTGTGTGTGTGTGTGTGTGTGTGTGTTTGTGTGTTTCTAAGGATTATAGTCCGTCCGCCTACGACAGGCGTCCTACCCGACGAATATAGGCACAATGGAGTCTAGACTTTTATCTGTGTGTTTTTGTGCGTGATGTGATGATATGTCTACTTAAAGCAGCGAACTCAATGGTTTCTGTAAAGTGCTGCCACACTGGAATACCACGCCGTAGTAGACATGATACCCCTCAGTCACATTATTCTGACACTGGTCAATCAGTCGTAGCACTACCCATTATTTGCTCGTCAGGCAATGGTTACAAGTGACTACTCCATTTTTAAAGTCTTTGGTATGACGCGGCCAGGGGACTCGATACGACCTCCCGAATGCAAGGCAGACGCTATAACCACTACACCACAATGCTTCGGTTTTTTGGGACAAATCAAATCTAGTTGATTCTGAAGAACAACATTGGTTTTTTGATTGTTGGTGCACATTTTCATCAGCACCATAATGTTCCCATTCAGACTGTGGGATTTCAGCGGGGTTATTAATGATCCCGGCATTGAACAAACATAAAGGAGTTGACTTGATTGACTGTGCGTATTCTGTGCATTGCCCATGCATTTCTCCATATATCGAACTTCTCATTTATCTTCGAGAGGAATACATGGTGAAGAGCAAGTACGTGTACATTATTCATGATGTTGAGGATTCCTTCATCTTCCATAAAATCAAAAAGATCATAGTAATAACTTAAAACACCTTCATACACATTTCTCCATAAACGTTCTATACGCTGATTATGCGTGCATTTCCCTTTGTTCAGATACCATGATTTTCCCCACGTGTTCTTATCATGTAGTCTGCTATTAGGCTATTTTCTATTCCTTTGTCCGATTGGACTCTTAAAGGTACTCCATACCCCTGTATTCCACACATAAAGCAGTTCAATAGAGTTTGTGCTTTGTTATTGTCTGTGTTTTTCAAAAAGGTGATAGTGTGACTAAAGCCATCAATACCTCCAGCTATAACAAAATTCCATCTAATCAGCTTATTAGTGGTGTCTGCGTGCCATACATGATTAGGTCCTTCAACATGGTACACTTTTCGTCTCCTTGTTCTGTCTTTAATACAACTTCCATCCAAACCTTGTAAACTTTCCCATATGTCTGACCTAGGCACCTGTAGAAATAAAATAGTATTAATTAATGCCAGTTGAAACAAACTGACTGGCATGTGGTTTGATATTACTGTTGTTTAACCTGCCACTGGTTGCCAAATCTAACAGTGAAACTATAAGTAATTTTATTTCCAGTAGGATATTTTAAAACTTACCATACATACCAAGAGGGTCTCTTGCCGCTTTATTATTAACCCTTTACTTCGTAGAGCGCCAATACAATCACGTATGCCACCATTGTACTGCGAGTAATGCGAGTAACTCGCAGGCTGATAAAGTTTTACACTGCTCGCTAATCATCAGTAATTTGGAGATGAGTAGCGAGCAGTGTAAAACCTGATTATGCTGCGGGTTACTCGAAGGCTGATCTGGTTTTACGCTGGTCGCGTAAGTCGTTGTAAAGAGTCTCCATGAAGTGAATGGTTAAGTAAGTCATGTGAAGATTCAGAAATTGTTAGTGTTCGCGCTATCAATTTGCCAGCGTTGGTTAAAGCTATAGATCGCTCGGTTTTTATTGGCCAATATGGCTTAAATGTCATGGTCTGTCGTCCGTCTGTCTGTCCTGCCATGGTCTGTTGTCTCATGTCCGTTAGTCTTAACTTTTGTTGTAATCAGTCTAGTACCTTCATGTTGCATCCAGTCTTGACATAAAAGTTGGTAAGAATGACATTCAGTGTTTATATCAATGAAACATATATCGGACAAGTTAGAAAAACACCAATATTGGGTTATAAATACCCGACGTATGACCCCTGATTTAACACAACATGTTGTATTTTAATATATATATACATATATTAATCAGAAAAAGGTAATTATTTTGCGCTCATTTTTTCAGTGCAAAACTGGTCCAACTTGAGATCGAGTTCTTTTGCAGTGAAATTGTATTCGGAAAATAGGTTTGTCACTAGATAGACTTATTTTGCATTAAAATTTGAGAACAACTCCTGGTAATATTAATAAAGTGAAGATTGCATAATGCCTTTGTTTAGTATGCCTTTGTTTAGCACACCTATCAATTTTTCGGCGCCAGCCGTTTAAGCTGGCTTTTGGCCTCGCAGGAGGTGTGTCTGTGTAAGCCTATCAAAACTCGAGTTGAAAGCGATACAGAAATTATGAAAGCCGACAGTGTTCATTAAACTGAATGCTGATTGGCTAAATTTGTCTGACAAGGCCAAAGTAAACTAGTAGATTTGTTTATAGAGTGTAGTTGTTGATAAATGGTATATCGTTAGGTGAATTGTTACTTCAATCGTGACCGGAAAAGATGAAGAAAGGAATAGAAATGCAGAAATTGCAAATAAAGTATTCTGTTTTCTTGCAAAGTTCGTTAATTTTACATGGTAACTGGTAATGAAACCCTATTAAAAATTACATATTTCCGTGATTTCCTAGTCACGTGATTTTTCAAGGTGCCCGGATGTGTTCTTCTCCAAAACCACAAGGGCTAGAGCTTAGATATTATGTATATATCATCATCTAGTGGTCCTCTACCAAGTTTGTACAAATGGGGACCAAAATATTCTTCTCATTTAAATTTATTTATACATTTAAAAATCTTCTCTGAAACCACAAGGGCTACAGCTTTGATATTTTGCATGAAGCATCATATAATGGTCCTTTACCAAGTTGTATAAATGGTGACCCTGGGGTCAGAATAAGCCCTACCGGGGATCACCGGGAAATAAATTTTAAAACCTTTTTTGAAACCATAAGGTTAGAGCTTTGATATTTTGCATGTAGCATCATCTAACAGAGTACACTTTGCAAGTAGATCGATTCAGGCCCTCGTGGGCCTCTTGTTTTCACGGTTACGGCCCTTTGAATAGTTTAACAATGGCCTTCCGTAATGGAAGGCACTAACTTGTTTTGTTCAAATTCCCCACATTGGCACTGCCGTGTCAACTTTTAACGGAATATCGATGGAAAACGTTATATTGCTCTACTCTATACCTTACATTTCGCTATTAAAATTATTTCACTTCATGACCATCAATCACTTATACATTGTACTGTCCCAAACGCGCCGACTATCTTTTTTAAAGATATTTCTTGTTTCCCTTATTGTGAGTGCATGACTGGGTGGATGTGAGTGGACACATCTTCATCTTTCCCACTGGGAGCTCGACTTGTAAGTGAGGAAGTGTCGATTCTTACGGATGGCGGGAGGTGTACAGTATTGGTTCTACCCAGGAAAAGTGAGTGGTCTGTCTCCACCACAAAAATCGACCGTCATATATAACCTTACATGTGTTGAAAATGACGTAAAACACCATACAAAAAATCATCATACCTCAAGGAATGTTGTTACACAAAGTCATGTCCAATAACTTTCATTTTGGTAGAGTTATGCCCCCTTTTGTTTATAAACTTTAATCTGCAACCTATCCAAGCTCATAACTGGCCGTAACTTGAAAAGTATGTGACATATGTTCATCAAACTTCACATACATCTGCATCTTACCTCAAGGAATGTTGTTGCATGTCTGACTTTTATTATGACAGAGTTATGCCCCTTTTTTATTAGATTGTATCCTGCAACCTAACCAAGCATATAACTGGCCATAACTTGAAAAATAGTTCACCTATAATTATGAAAATTCATACACATCTGTATCTTACCTCAAGGAATATTTGTACACCTTCCCAATAACTCTGATTTTCATTTGGCACAGTTATGTCCCTTTTTATAAAACTTAAAAACTGCTCCTTATTTCTCTTTTTTTTTAGCTTTATAGCATATATGTTGTGCATTTGTAATGAATCATGTTAAAATAGTGAACACATACTGATGTTTGCAACTGACATCCTCTTCAACACATTGTATATTTGAACATGGAAGGAGGTGAAACGGTTTATAACAAAATCTCATTATTTTTTAAACAGTTGTTAGTATACGTACGAGTGTGATTATGTGGTGTGTGTTTTTTTAAGAATATGGACAAAACAACTATTACAAGATAGTCAGGTATGTTAGAGAGACCATCTTCTTTAAGAGATCACGTTTTCAGTTCCCCATTTATATTATTGTGAAGGCGATCGCAGATCAGGCCAATTTTGTTCTTCCTAATACAAGTTTGAGTGTAAATACGAACGACTGCATGCATATGCAACAGAAATTCCTTAGATAGTTATATCCCCGCCAACGAAATTGAAGGAGGTGTTTATTTGTTACAGTCATAACATACCCAGGCAATTATAATATAGTAGATTACAACAGGACCGGTCATTTATAGTATCTGTTGCGGTCATAACATACCCAGGCCATTGTAATATAGTAGATTACAACAGGCCCGGTCATTTATAGTATTTGTTATAGTCATAACAAACCCAGGCCATTGTAATATTGTAGATTACAACAGGCCCGGTCATTTATAGTATTTGTTACAGTCATAACATAAACAGGCCATTAAATATAGTAAATTACAACAGGCCCGGTCATTTATAAAATGTGTTATAGTCATAAGATACACAGGCCATTAACTATTGTAGATTACAACAGGCCCGGTCATTTATAGTATTTGTTATAGTCATAACAAACCCAGGCCATTGTAATATTGTAGATTACAACATGCCCGGTCATGTATAGTATTTGTTACAGTCATAACATAAACAGGCCATTAAATATAGTAAATTACAACAGGCCCGGCCATTTATAAAATGTGTTATAGTCATAAGATACACAGGCCATTGTAATATTGTAGATTACAACAGGCCCGATGGAATAAGGCATATTTGCAATTTGTATTGTAATTTGTCTGTTGTAAGGGTTTTGTAATGTATAAGATTACGTCCTTGCAGGTTTCTATATTTTTATTAATGTGGAACTAAACAGCCTGGAATTACAAAGAAATAACATTATAACTTAAATACAAAAACATGTACAAAGTAATTATTCTTTCATTCCAGCATGTCCAGCAAAATACATCATTTCATAATTATATACAAATTAAATAAAACAACACATACCAGGCAATGGCCTCACTACATTTACTCTTTATAAACAGGCAAATAAAGTATCTAACTTATGGCTATAAATGCATAAGTTTATTCTTGGAGAAGTATAACCTACTCCGATGACATCTGTGACAAAAGTGATATTAGAGAGGGCTTTTAGGCGGGAAACTAATTAAAGAACAAGGTTAGGTAACTGGTTAGGTAACCTATTCACATCATACCACATTCATACACATACTATAAATATACATACAATATACATGTACACTGAAAGTAGTTCAGTGTCCAGTCTAAACTGTCCAGGTAAATACAAATGCTAAGGTTCAGTGGTTACTATAATTAAATGGAATGTAGGCACTATCTTTAAAGGTACAGTAGACATATTGTTAAAATAAACACCTGTTGACATACTCCCTTCCTAAGGAGAAAAATGGTTCCAAACATTTTCAGCTGCAATACATAAGATAATAGTTACATAAGAATATCCTGAAAGAAATACTTTACATTTAAATCCGACTGTAGCAAAGAAAGTGGGTAAAGATTGGTGGTAGAAAAATATAACATAAGGAAAACAACGGACTTTCAAAAAAAATCCTTAAAGAAAAAAACACAGTTCTTCGCTATTTTGCGAAATATTACTTTCTGAAAATACAACACCACACACACTAAATATGTTAAACCGACAATAAAAACTATTTTCTTCATATGCCAAGAAGAAATTACTGCGATAATGTATCAATGTAATCTGTCTATAAGAATACATTATAATACAGCAGTTGCATAATATAAAATTCCGCTTTCAGAATTTAATGACAAAAAACAGCGTTTTCTGTTCAACTTGCTGGTGAACAATAAAAACAACCACAATGATTTTGAAATTAAAATCAGCATATTACTAAATTCACGTATCATAACTGTTGTACTCCATCGGTTTAAATAAAATACTCGATGGTGTCCGGGTCTTTAACTTGAATGGGAAGATATACCCATTGCCCAAATCGAGTTGGGGCTTTTCGTTCTCGAACTGGTCTTCGAGAACCACCGTCGTCTTGCTGTAGCGATGGTACTCCATCGTATGGATTAGTTTATCATCCGTCAGAGGTGTGTCTGAGTTCACCTGGTCCAGAATTGACTTGGGTGGAAGACTAGTAGTATTCACTGCTTCCAACCGAGAATTGTTGGGCACAGATGCAGAACTAGTATCTGACCGAGATGATACGGTTTCCTGCCGAGCAGCATTACTCAGGTCCGTTTCTTGCAGAGAATCATTAACCTCAGAATTTTGATTGGGTGTTGTAGGGCCATCCAACCGCTCAATCTCATTCTTAGTATGGTTATCTGCAGATGAAACGGGTTCCTGCTGAGTAGGACTTGAGACCGAGGCATCTCTTTGCTCTATAACAGGTTGAGTACTGTTAATAGAGTCGGTTCTGAGGGTAGATAAAGATTTTCCTTCAGAAATAGGAGAAATTGGAGGTTGAAAGCTGTTATTCCTCCAACTAGTTGTTGGTGCAGATCTCTGCCTACGTTGGGGAATAATGTAGCAAACTATCGAGGTGTCAGATTCAGAACTAGAGACATGTGATGTAAGCGGTTCCACAGGCTTTCCACGGGTTTTGCGTTTAGACATAACCTTGCGGTCTTGTCAAGGCGGACATGGGACTGGGACAGGAAATGGGGCAATAAACTGCAATAACATATTGCGATGAAGTTTACGCTCTTTGCCTTGTCCGTCCTTACGTTTAACATTGTACACTGGCATATCCTTATTGGGAATACTTATTATCAAATAAGGAGGTTCTTCCCAACGATCTGCCAATTTATGTTTTCCTTTATGACCAACAGATCTAACTAAAACTCTGTCTTCGACCTCAAGCTTGGACGCAGTGACCTTGCGATCGTAGAGCACTTTGCCCTTTGCGGCCTTTTTACCAGCCTCTTCAGCTGCTAGTTTATAAGCGGACTGAAGGCATTTCTGGAGCTTTTTAGCATAAGAATGCCGATCGGTACGACTGATCTGTGGTCCTGTACCCATATATGCATCTATGGGAAGCCTGGGATGCCACCCGAACATCAACAAATGTGGGGAATAACCTGTGGACTCACTCCTGGTCGCATTATATGCCTGTACCAAGGGTCCTACATAGGTTTTCCAGTCAGCTTTCTGGTCCACTTCGAGAGTACCGAGCATTTTAAGTATGATTAAAACGTTCGCAAGACCCATTCGCTTGAGGATGGTATGGCGAAGTTCGAGTCTTTGCTGTGCCGGCTATCTTACAAAGTTCTTGTATTAACTTACTCTCGAAGTTTCTACCTTGGTCACTGTGTAGTTTTTCAGGAAAGGAGTAAAACCTGAAGAAATTGTCGTACAGTGCCTTGGCAGTAGTCTGTGCCAGTTGATTTCTGCAGGGTACCGCCTGAGCATACCTGGTAAAATGATCAGTAATAACCAGGATATGTTCATACCCGCCTTTAGACATTTCTAACGACAGAAAATCAATACAGACTAATTCCATAGGTCTAGATGTTTGAATAGGGACCAATTCAGCTAACTGAATATGTGACTTTCTGCGTATACAACGCCCACAATGTTCCACCCTGGCATTCACATCATTTTCCAAGCCAGGCCAATAGAACCGTTGCCTTGCAAGCCACAGAGTTTTTTTCTTTTCCTGGATGACCTACGTCATCATGAACTCCTTTCAGGGCAAGAGCGCGAAAAGACTCTGTTATGACTAATTGCCTGATAGGCTGACCATCTTGAGAAGTGGTTCTGTACAGAATATTGTCTTCTATGCAGAGACGATTCCATTCTCTAAGGAATTTCTGTACATTGGGAAACTCTTGCCGGAGTTCCTCCTCCCTTGGGCGAAAACCACTCTTAATTAGGTCAGACACCCTAGACACAACCGTGTCTTTTTTCTGTTCCACTACCCATTTAATTTTCTGCAAGCTTTCATACTGGATCATCTCCTCCTCGGCCGAAGAAGGGATGTTGCCAGTCGAAACACTTTCTGCT
This sequence comes from Cyrtodaria siliqua, assembly GCA_037043455.1. Classification (NCBI taxonomy): domain Eukaryota; kingdom Metazoa; phylum Mollusca; class Bivalvia; order Adapedonta; family Hiatellidae; genus Cyrtodaria; species Cyrtodaria siliqua. Next base: position 110,563 of record JAWPHD010007179.1, read on the forward strand.
AATGGGATGTTGGCTGTTACTGCCACACATATGGCCTTAATAACCTCTGAGGAAACTGGGATCCGAGACAGTCCATCGGCATCTGCATTCAACTTTCCGGGCCTATAAGACAGAGTAAAGTTGAAGTTTGCCAAAGCGGCTATCCAACGGTGACCGGTAGCATCAAGCTTCGCAGTGGTAAGCACATACGTGAGTGGGTTGTTGTCTGTAACGACATTAAAGGAATTACCCTCTAGGTAATCGTTAAATTTGTCAGTCACAGCCCACTTTAAGGCTAGAAATTCCAACTTATGGGCTGGATATCTCTTCTCACTGGGTTTCAGACCTCGACTTGCATATGCGATTACTCTTTCCACTCCGTCTTGCTTTTGGTAAAGGACTGCACCCAGTCCAGTACCTGAGCTATCTGTATGGAGGGTGAAGAGCAGTGAGTAATCAGCAAAGGCTAGTACTGGGGCAGTAGTCAACCTTTCAATAAGAGTTAAAAAGGCCTGTTGTTGGGACTCACCCCAAATCCATTCTGTGGGACTTTTTTTCTTTCTCTTCTTTGATCTGTTCACACCATTAGTGCAGTGGCCCTTAAGCAAGGCATTAAGAGGCTCTGCTATACTGGCATAAGATGCAATAAATTTGCGGTAGTAGCCGGCAAATCCAAGAAATTGGCGTAACTCCTTGACATTTTTCGGCACTGGCCAGTTTCTAATGGCAGAAATCTTTTCGGGCTCAGTGTGTATACCTTCTTTGGAAATGATATGTCCAAGATAAGAAATTGAGGGCATAAAAAGCTCACACTTTGAGGGTTTAAGCTTCAAACCATGTTGGGAAAGCTTAGAAAACACTGCCTCTAGACGATTAATATGCTCCTCGAACGTTTTCGAGAATATGAGAATGTCGTCAAGGAAGACTATGCATTCTTTGAGATGTAGGTCACCCATACATTTCTCTATCAATCTCTGAAAGGTGGCAGCAGCGTTTGTAAGACCAAAGCCCATACGATTCCACTCGTAGAAACCAAGATTACTTACTGAAAAGGCGGTGAAAGGCTTATTGTCTTCTTCTACCTCAACGTTCCAGTAACCTGACCGGAGGTCCAGTTTACTGTACATGGTTGAGCCAACCAGAGAGTCTACGGAATCATCGAACCTAGGAAGCATATATGCATCTTTCCTAGTTCTGGAGTTGAGAAATCTCCAGTCAATGCAAAATCGCAATGACCCGTCATTTTTCTTCACCAATACCAAATTGCTGGAGAAAGGACTGTCTGACTCTCTGATTACATCAGCGGCTAACATTTCTTTAATATGTTGCCTTACCTCCTCATATAGACCGGGAGGTATCTTTCGATAAGGTTGTTTGAAAGGGGTTGGGTCTTCTAGGACTATTTTGTGCTTTAGAAGATTAGTGCACCCTATATCGGTCGGTCCTTTGGAAAAAATATGGTTCCAGTTGCCTAGAACTTGACGAACTCTGAGTAGTTGGTCAGGTGTAAGATTTTCAGTATTGACCTTCACACCTAGATCTTCTAAACACTGATCTGTACTGGGGACTTTTGAAAACTCAGAAGCAAAATCATCAATAACTGACACTTCAGTTAGTTGACATATGTTGTTTTTCGGAGAAAGACGAATACTCTTTGCAGTCATATTGCAAATTATTACAGCAATCCTGGTAAACGATCCAGACTGTTTAAGTTTAACTACTCTGGGGCAAACAGTGTACCCGGAGGTGTTATTTACTGTGTTCTCCGTGACAACTTGTGGGATGTCATGACATATATTGCGAGCAACACAATTCAATGTTATTTGCTCATATGGTCCTACATTAACTGGTTTCTTGCCTGAAAGTTTGGCAGTGTATGTAACACAGTTAAGGCTATCAATGGCAACTTGCCATTCATTAGGAATAATACCAGATACTGAATCTGAAGGAGAATCCCTAAAGAGACGTATTATATTGGTTCCAATGATAATGGGACAACCTTCTGTAAATTCATTATCAGGGATAACAAGTATTGGAACTTCAAACTGTTTCTTTAAAAAGGAAACGTGTATTGAACATTCAATGTATCCAATATAATTCAATTTTGAACCATCAGCTGTTGAAAGTTCAATACCAAGGTAAAAGAGCAGGCTTATTCTTCAAAGAATGAAAAGCATGTTCTGATATGGTTGAAACCATGGCTCCTGTATCAATAAGTGATTTGAAACTCTGGTCGTTAACTGTTATGTTGTAGTTATTTGCAGTTCCAATCAATCTGTCTAGTAAAGGCCTATCCGCTTCACCAGCCTCTGTTTGGCCCTTAACAGAGGCGGTTACCCTTTTGGGGGTGGACCTCTAGTGCTACTGAAGATACCTCGGCCAAACTGCCGACCAGGATTACCTTGACCTCTACCTCTACCATAAAAGGGTCTTGGAGGTTGTGGGTTTGAGAAAGAAGGTTGAAACTCTGGGGCACCAGGATTCAACGACCTATCTATAGGGCGGTTCAATAACTGAATAATCTGGTCCAGTTTAGACTCATATTTTGTGTCTAACCTCGTCTCCATCTCACTGACTTGCTTATGCAAATCGGAGCTAAGTGCTTGAAATTTTGATTCAAGAGACTGCTCTGAAATAGCATTTGCCTGTGCTTTACGAACAGTGGATGAGATCGAAGGCTGTAAGTTGATCTCGCGGTCAACCATACGTATTTCCCTTAGGAGTAAGTTAAAATCTAATATGGTGTCATACTTATGACGAGTTTGTGACTTTAACCTCTCTGAAAAAAGGGATGTCCAGAACTTATGTCTCAATAAATCGTTCTTGGATTCATGATTAAGGGGGCCCTCTGGTGAAAATCAAAACAGATAGAATTTTTTATTTCCCTGTTTTTTATGAAGACTAACATATTACTAGTTAGTTTCTGGGAAAATAATGATGTGTTGGTGATTTAACTTTTTAACAATATTAATCTTTAGCTATACACCCCCAAAGTGGGGTTTTAAATTCATAATCAGCTGAAAATTGGGTATGGCTTTAGAAATCACCTAATATTTTATGTAAAAAAAAGAAGCAAATGAAAAAAAACTTATGAGAAGCTAAACAGGCATCAATACAAAAGTAAGAAAACCCTTAAAATAATAAAAATAGGAGAAATCTTTGAAGTTTTCAATTTCAGCACACCTTCTAATGAAACAAAAAAATCACAGAAAATTGCATTTTTGGGCAAATTTTGGGCAAGAATAACTAAAAAAAAATCAGATGAAATTTGTAATAAACTGGTATATAAATAGAGAATTTTAAGTTTATCAAATAAATGTGATAAAAAGTATATGTCGGTGTTCATCTAAAAAAGTTACAATTAAACATGTTAAAGACCCATCATTTTATTATAGAAAAATATAGATATGTGCTTTGGTTTTATTTATTATGTCAAAGTCATTCTAATGACTGGCATACATACAGCTGATATACAAACATCACATCTAATTGAATTACAAACAGTGTATCAGTATATAATATACACAATATGACCAAAATACGTTAAAAGAGATGTTAATTTACCCCACCCACTTCATTTTGTATGGTATATTTTACCCGACTGTTGTATTTGCTTGTGTATACTGAAATAGCATATGCCATGTTAGAATTAAAATTAATGTTAACACAATGTTATATCAAATCCAAATAATCTATCTCTAAGTGTGATATAACACACAATATACAACAGTTTGTCAATCAGAAGTATGTTATTAATTCACTCGTGTTTTTAGCCCTCGTGATATAATACCTGCACATATGATCTCACAACTGTGGCAAAGTGTGCGATATACCATTATTATGAATGAATCAAACCCTAACACTGGTATGTCGCACAATATACCAAAGTTTAGAGATCAGATGTGTAGGAATTATATCTCGAGGCTAAAGCTCTCGGGGACATATAGGATCTCAGGGATGATAGTGGTTGAAATGAAAACTGACATATAATAATCTATAATTATCGAACCTACATCAATGTGTGGGGTTCATGATTGAGAACATGTATACTAAGTATCAAGGATGTATGACTAATGGTTACTGGTATATGAGCTTGCCAGAATTGTTTAACGGCTCATCAACACATATAGGTTATTTAGAGCCCCACCCATAAAAAAAGCAGGAGGATTTATGTCCCCTTACGATGGACGAGGCTAATTGGAAATGACCAACACTGAGGAAACTCAATGGCGCCGTTGAGGCTTGAACCCGAATCCTGTGCTTTTAAGTGCACTGCACTATCCACTATACAGGAACTTGACAAAACAAATATAACGGCTTAATATGTCAAACTAGTATAGACATGGAAATATCAGTTTCCAGACTGTAATTAGTGGGAAGCGGTCACTAAGTCGACCTTGAACTAGAAGTGTGTTCCATCATCCATGGAACACTTGCTTCGCCTGCTGACAGTGCTGTGTGCTTATTTCCAAGGTTAGGTTGCAGGTTAGGCTGATAGAAAGGGCATAACCCTGCCAAAATGTAAGTCAGAGGTGCACATGTGTAACAACATTTCTTGAGATGAAGATGAGTGTGAAGTTTCATGAACATAATTAAAATACTTTTCAATTGATGGCCAAGCATAGGTTGCAGGTTTAAAGCATGACGGACGGACGAACGACGACGGACAAAGTGATCGATAAGTGTCTGCCACCCGAGGCATATAACACAAAAATAAGTGTTCAGTTCTCATATAAAAATATCCGTCATGCGGATATTTTTTATGCACTCTTCAACCCAATGAATTTTACTTGACCAGGCTAGACCAGTGACATTTGCTTTATCAGAGGAGTACCGCTAAGTACAGCAAAACATGTTTCGAGATGCTAATTTCAGTGCTTGATGTTCACTTCGAGATTGCCTGTCACTTTAATTACAAAAGATCTATTTCAAAAGCTTGAATAAACAATAAATAGATTAAAATGACCTTGTGTTCCTAAAAGGCAGTTTTTCAGTTTCAGATACATGTACGCAAATGGAAACTTTTTTTTTTTACACAGATCCAACTGAACCAAAGAAAAAATAATACAATATTTTATTTATATTATATTTTATTTATATTATATTTATAAACTAAACATCTATTAAATACCACAATAATGAAATTTACTTCATACTTACAACAAAAAAAATCAACCGTCATATATGGCCTAAAATGTGTTAAAATGATGTAAAACACCAAAAGTTATTTTGAGTGTGAGCAGTATGACATTGTATACATTTGGTGTTTTTTAACAGCTTTACACATTATATAAATCTCTGTGAGGTATAATTATGTTCATTTTGGTTCTTTAAAAAAATAACGTCTGCTCAGTCCTCGGGATTGCCAAATAGAAGTCACCATCATGATCAGACGAACACATCTCAAGCGAGATACGCAGTAACAAGTATACACTGTAACACATCAGCCCGAAGAAAAATTAACCGCGTTTCTGATTTGGCCTAATTAAAGTAATATATTTCCTGGAGTTTAGAATCTTGCGATCACAGTATAGTCAACTTTTTTGGTTAAATCCATGTCTTTCAGGGTTGCATTGGTATTTGAAGAACGAAGGGTATCTCTAAACCAGATGATGTGTCTCTGAAATGAACAAAACAAGTTGTTAAAAAGGATGGTGGGGAAAAATATATAAGCCATATGATATATGCATGGAATTTCACATGAATCCACAGAGTGTCCTGTTATTTTTAAAGGGAATTTATATACAGTATTTCCTCTAACAGTAGCTCCCGGGCGCTATGCAAAGTGCGAAGGGGGGTGATACCATTATGATACAAATTTTCAATATATTTCAGTTCCTTTCCCCGACTGTTTCCTTATAGAATTACTGTACGGGCATCTTTTACTGTTACACTGGTATTGACTTAACCTAAACCCGACAATGTACTGAGTATATTACTGTCACCACTCTGCATCTGTATGATACACATTTCCGTCAAACTTGACAATTACAACACGTGTTGGTTGCGTATAAATTAAATAATAATAAAAGAAACTAAATAGTAAAATGAAAGAAACAAGATAAATAAAAGTGGTAATTTGTATTGATGATGATAGCGCTTTAAGGTTTATGTCATAGACCATACTGGTGTCGAAGGTAAAAAACTCCCATTATCAAATCCATTAGCGGTAAAGACGAAAAACAGTGTGTGTTTTTTAGGAACTTTTAGATTTTTTAAGAAGGTAAAGTTTCTTAAAAGAGGTGGGGGTGCTTCTATTAGGGACGGTGCTTCTAATATAGGAAATACAGTATTATTAATTTAATATATAATAGGTAAATTTACATCACAGAGAAACGTGAACGTATTACCATCAACTTGTATGGGTTTTGTGTGATAATTAGAACCTCAGAAAATCATCTATTATTTATTAAACTCTTTAGCAAACATTATTTGGTGCTCGACAAGCTGTCGCATTGTATCTTTTTTTTGCAAACTTGTTTAATAAATTCTATAATAAATCAGCACTCGATCATATAAGATCAGCTATTATATCTGCCAAGAAATTAATATATAATCATTCTTCTCCCATTACCACTAAACTTGAATCAACAAAATAGTTTTTACCAGTATGGTGTCGGGGAGTCTTAACTCTTACCTAGCATTGCAGAGTTAGTTACGTTGAACTTTTGGGCATTACAAATATGGTTGTACGGACATAACAAAAATGAAATCTTGATTATTTAATTATTACACGTCTTTCATATTCAATGTGTGTTTGTGACAACAGATAATATTTTTATTTATTGACTTGGGGGAAATGGGTAGATTTGGGTGTTTCGTGACACCCGTTAGAAGGAATAGTTAAGGTACCACATGATATTTTGGCTACTTCATTGGTTTAGATAGGAAGTTTCCACTCTGTTTGTTGTTATTTCAATATTTAAAACCAGATTTTTCCCTCCTGACAAGATATGACGTGGATATGGGTGTAGAACCACTGTTCTGACTTATTTTATAAATGAAAGTTTAAACATGTTCAGGTAAACTGTTGTTACTCATTAAAATGTGAAGCTTTTTTAATAAATCGTATAATTAATTGTTTGGCATTTTATTTTTTGTATACCATAAGAACTTAAGAACTTCATGCTCCCCGAAAGATGTCGGTACTGAAACATTTCAGGGTAGCATATAGTCCAACCATGATATATTACAAGATAATTCACCGTAAACGATGTTCTATTTCTGTTCTTATACCCCTAAAATGTGAAAATAACGCACACATCTCATTCTGATATCTTTCGCATTGCTTTGCTGACTCTCCTAACGTTACAAACGTTACAGTGATATCTTTCGCATTGCCTTGCTTATTCTTCTAAAGTTGCAAACGCTACAGTGATATATCGTTGAATGTAACGAGAATTGCATCAAGAATTGCAGGGCAATCCATAGATCCCACCGGCCCAGACAAACATTTTCCAGACATTTTCTATGATGGAGGTCAAAAATCAAGGTCAAGGTCACAATGACCTTATTTCCGTACGCGACACACCGCTATCCCAAGACGTATTCACATACCAAGTTTGATAGCTCTCTAAGTGTTATAGTATTGAAAATACTGTCCGGACGTCAAGGTTACAATGACCTTATTTTGGTATGCGACACACCGCTATCCCAAGATGTATTCACATACCAAGTTTGGTATCTCTAAGTGTTATAGTATTAAAAATACGGTCCGGATAAGAATTATCTATGACAGAGGTCACAGGTCAAGGTGACCTGTTTTTGGTACGCGACACACCGCTACCCCAAGTATATCCACATACCAAGTTTGGTATCTCAGTCTTATAGTATTAAAAATATGGACCGGACAAGCATTTCGGAAAGACGGACGGACAAACAGGGTGCAAACCTATAGTCCCCAGACGGTGGGGGACTTATTAACTGACAGGTGAAATCAGCAGTTACATTATGCTCAATGTTGAAAAGTCTTGCAACCATATTTACCTGTTGCTAACTTTGTGTTGGCATACCAAATTCTATTGTGCCTCTTCCCAGTTGGTACATTGTTAGTGTAGCCGCACTGTGTATTACTGCATGAAACTGATAAAAAGAAGAATTTTCAAAACTGATTACTAACTTCCCTGGTAAGGATGTATTAATTATTTTCAAATATTCAGAGGTTGGGGACAGTATGCTTATATAAAACAATATTTTTATGATCAGGATTTTCATTTATAAACATTAATAAAACATACATCAGAGTGGTCATAGCTATTGAAATCTAAGAGTCAATAACTTGTCATCCCCAAGCTATCGGCTTGCGGGTTAAATTGTCAACAGTTTACAAGTAAATTTGTTTGCATACAATTTCAGAGATGTATAGCTTTAATACACGATAAAAATTCAGAGATGAAAATTGTAATTAAACCTTGTGTGAACAATGAAAGGTTTAGAATGTTCTGTGTCTGAAAAGTTGACTGTCCGATTAGTGCATCTGAAATGTCACTTGCTTCTCACCAATGGGACTATGGTTCAATTCTCGGCCGGGACATGTGAGGTGACACGGTGGTCACCAAATCAGACAGGCTTGTTTTCTCCGATTATTTCTCCGGTTACTACGGTTTCCTCCCACACGAAAGACCACAGTTACGCTTACATTCGTGCCAACGAGAGTAATTGACATATGTTGTATAAACTTGTTTCGCGATTGTTGTAAAATAAATGAAGTTTATATTTTAAAGTGAAGACCCTTGTCTGAATAGTGCACAAAGCACAAATTGAAATTGCAAAACAAGCACTGAAAATACAACCTTTTTATAATTGTGGACAATCCATATGCGAGTATCCCCATGGCATGTGACAGCTGAAGTGGCACTTTTTGCAAGAAGATAGGGCATCAGCAAGAACACCTAGCTCAACAACCCTTCTACCTGTCCGCCAGTCTCCAGCTCCCTCGTCAACCAAACTGTCATCCGCAATATCTGACAGTCAGGTATGTCATTCTGTGACAAAGGCCTTTAAAAAGAGGAAGAAATAATATTGTAGAAGATATTTTCATGATTTCATCATGTTACTACTATGACAACTGACCAATAACACCTGGCTGGGGAAAAAGATCTTCTTAGGCTTCTAACCTGCAAACACTTCCACTGTTTGAACCAATGGTTAAGTCTGAGGTGACATGTCGTACTTGACCCCGGGAACAATCCTGTATACACCCCGGGTACAATCCTGTATACACCTCGGGTACATTCCTGTATACAATATTGTACCAGACTTTAAATCTTGCCAGATCTTATCGTATTTTGAAAATTCTAACATTGATGTTTTGTGTGTATTTTCTTTAAAAACAATCAAGACCATAATGAAAACAAGTGTATCTGTTAAACATATTATAAACATATTGAAAAGCTTTATTATATTTTAAAGTAAATAACAATAAAACCATTTGCAAGCATTAGACACGCGACCTTCACTCGAGATCTGCAATAGTGGGGCACATTCCTGTATACAGAAATGACCTTGGGTACAATCCTGTATACAGGAATGTATCTGGGGTACATTCCTGTGGGGATACATTCCTGCAGACAAAGACCCCATAAGCGTAATTAACGGTGCGGAAGTGCAGTTTTTAATAAAACCAATATTAGCAATAAATGTTGCTAAATGTAAAATGCTCCAATCACAATGACCAACCTGAGCAAGTAACATAATTTTACTTTCGTTTTCGCCAAAAATATGCACTACTGAAGTCAGAGAAAATATAAAATTTCAGAGAACATTTATACGTACAATAACCATGATCGCCGGTGGAATCTACGGTTTCAGTGTTCCCTGTGTTCTGCCATCTTCTCTTCTGTGCTTCTAAGATCTGTTTACGTTTGTTTAATTGTTTTACGCTTAAGAAACCACGTTTTGTTTTACCCATTTTTGTATTCGAGGTCAGCAACGCGAAAAGCAGTCTGTGTAGAAGGGAGGTAAATCCCGATGTCGTAATAGTAAAATGGCAGCGGAATAGAATGTAGAACTTATAAAAAGAAAGCGACATGCTACAGGTTGTTGTTTAATAACATTTAATTGTTTATTATTATTTGGAAAGTGATTTTGGAACATCTTCCCACTTTTTACAACATCCACAAATGCGTTGCGCGAAATTATGCGCAGATCACGCTAATTCGTCACCAGAGGGCACCCTTAAGGTGACCATTATCTATAGCGGTTTGGAGTAGCGTTTCCAGTCTACATCCGAAAGATGTTACCGACTCCCCAGGCTTCTGTGCAGTATTAAACAATTCCTGCATGATCATGCCCTTGGTTGAGACGTCACCAAACATGGCATCTAGTTTGTCAACAATATCCTTTACTTTGGCTTTCTCACCAAGAGGGATCAACATCTTTCTAGCAGGGCCTTTGAGTGATCTACGAATGGACTGTACTATTAAATGCTCTACTGTGTCGGGGTCGTTCAATAGACACCTTATCTCGAAACGCCATTCATTATAGAGACATTCACCTTTAGTAAGGGGTTCGTCGCCGGAAAATGTTGGAATCTTAGGGACATAAGGGGTCACATTGTAATTCACTGGATTACTTATACTCCCATCCCCCACCCCTGTTGGTTTAGGCGTAGACATCTTGCTAGATTTCGGGCCAATATCACCGGGTGAATTAAAAAAATAGTTTTGGGATTTGCACCTTTTTCAGGGCTCTTATCTGCACTCATCTTAATTAAGTAATACTAATAAATTACTTAAACTAATGTGTTTTATAAACACTACAAAAAGGATATCAGTGCTCCTGAAAAGTGAAAATCTATTTGCACGATTTACATATGGCTAATTAAATTAACCCACACTGATATACAATTTTAGTATTGACAATGTAAATAAATTAAACTATGAACCACCTGAAAATGTTAACAACACATATATATATGACTTACAAGTCATATGCACTTGCTATCAAAAACGCCTCACACGTTCGCCATTCCCTGTAAATACAACAATACCTGTCATATTAACATTAAATACACTAAATGAATTTTGTTTTTCTAATCTACGTTCAACGTTATCCCTGCAGCAGTAAATAGCTATAACTTTGTAATGCTTAAACACAAATATATTTTACATTCAACAATACAGCACCGTCTCCTATGTGTAACTGCTGAAAAGCAAAGCAATGCTAAATCATATTGTTTTCCGTCAAATATAGTATAAGGGGCAAATACAAAAATAAATACTGATCTAGTAACCGACACTTTCAATCTGACCTTCCTCTCTGTCAATGTTAGTGCAGAGTGTTAATTTAAAGAAGTGAAAGCAAGCGAAACAACGTAATTAATATTCTGGCTGAAATCTTTTACGAATCAGCTGGAGAAAATCTTATAGCTATGTCTAAACTATAATCTAAACTAATGTATAATATTCCTAGGCAAACTTAGCTAATCAACTTAATTATTAACATTGACATGTAAACACTCCTTTTATACATACATATTTCTTTTCACTATAATGGCTAAATGACGGTATAACTGTAACAAAATCTTATAACCAAACTAATTTTAATAACAAATAACACAAAAATCTGCTCTGGTAATGCCAAATTAGCAAAATAACTGAAAATCAATGTTTACTTTCTAATTTTTAGCAATCGCGGAACACTTCCGGTCTAGAAAATTGTCAACTTCCGTTTTCGGAAACGGTCTAAAAAGCACTTTTTACGTGTAATGTTATGAATTATCACAACTAATCTGTATAAAAAGGGCGTCTTTAACCATATGAATCAATCGTTTATCATACACAGCAAAAATTTACGATTTCGGAAAAAGTACCGACACACATGGTAAATTTGTGAAAACGAAAGTAGAAATGGGCACGAAATTGTGTATCGTTGGATAATTTAGAAACAACAATTTACGACTATAACAGCCAGAGCAAATAAACAAGATAACTTACATTTATCAGTTCACTGTCCTTCCATTTCCTCAATCACAAAAAAAAAATCACATAAAAAACACTTTCACAAATCACTTCACATTTTTTGTCCATGTCCACTCCCGATCACATCCGAAGTTCGCCGCGTGAGTCCTCTCCTCCATCGTAGTCTTGCCACATAGCTCTTTTGAAAGAGGCTATGCAAAGTTTTGTGCACAACAAACTTTTGGTACCAAAAAAAAATCTCCTAAAAAAAAAACACTCTAGGCCTAGAAAAAAAACACTTGATACCTCATCCTCCATCCATCAGCTTTTTCCGGGTGGTGGTGGGGTCTTATGGTGGCCATCACTTCTCCAGTTTGCCTCCGGTTAAGGTGAACCAATGGGCCACGCCTAGCTGTTTATCCAAATGCCGGGATCGCCATTGTTGTAAGGGTTTTGTAATGTATAAGATTACGTCCTTGCAGGTTTCTATATTTTTATTAATGTGGAACTAAACAGCCTGGAATAACAAAGAAATAACATTATAACTTAAATACAAAAACATGTACAAAGTAATTATTCTTTCATTCCAGCATGTCCAGCAAAGAACATCATTTCATAATTATATACAAATTAAATAAAACAATACATACCAGGCAATGGCCTCACTACATTTACTCTTTATAAACAGGCAAATAAAGTATCTAACTTATGGCTATAAATGCATAAGTTTATTCTTGGAGAAGTATAACCTACTCCGATGACATCTGTGACAAAAGTGATATTAGAGAGGGCTTTTAGGCGGGAAACTAATAAAAGAACAAGGTTAGGTAACTGGTTAGGTAACCTATTCACATCATACCACATTCATACACATACTATAAATATACATACAATATACATTTACACTGAAAGTAGTTCAGTGTCCAGTCTAAACTGTCCAGGTAAATACAAATGCTAAGGTTCAGTGGTTACTATAATTAAATGGAATGTAGGCACTATCTTTAAAGGTACAGTAGACATATTGTTAAAATAAACACCTGTTGACATGTCATAATGACAAAATACAATGGCGGATATCCCCCTCCATAGCTATACAGAATGTGCATAGTTTGCCGGTGTATGGGGTTAAAACTTCACAATTACTCCCCCTTGATTCGTCCCATTGATTCGACCTCAAAATTAATGTTGATACTTGGTCATATACCACTATTGCATTTTACATAGGGTTAAATAAAAGCCTTTAGGCCCAAAAACACATTTTACACATCCAAGGGAACCTTTTAGGCTACTTTATTTTCAAGAACTATCCTAGACTCACTTAAAAAAGTGCAAACAATTGGGGCTTTTGTATTGCTTTCACCTACTTTCGGTTTGATGACGGTGATGACCGTCAGGCACGCAGCAAATAAATGTGAATTTATGACAATTTACTATACCTGCAATTTTCTCAATAAAATAGCCCAGATGCAAGAACAAATACTTTTTTTTTTTATCACCTACACATATTATTTTGACATGTTATGTACATCAGTTATGATTAAGGCAATTCTACCCAATCAGAAAATACCTCTTTCGAAAGAGATATACCCTAATACATCTATACTTGTTTTTCAGCCAATCAGTAGCCCCAAAACAAAACAATAGTGGGACCAGTAGCCCCAAAACAAAACAATAGTGGTATGTGACCACTTACAGTCGTACATGTTATGTTCGTACTTATAATATGCAAGAGTTGAAAGACACAATTATTTAATAATTTAAAAAAGAAAAAATAGAAAAACAACTAAAAAAGAACAACACAAAATTCGTAGATCTATTTATCATATTGTAACATGAACTACTACTATCTACGCTATGTGACGAGCAAAGGCATAACCGTAATAACCAGTGTCCGATTGCAGAAAAAAATGTAATTTAAACTGGAGCATGCAAACACACAAAAAACAATAGAAACTCAAGAGACTAAAATATTGACCTACTAGTATTAAAATTAGATGAATGATTTATATGTTGTCAGTTTTTATTTAAACATATTTTACTGTTTCAAACTAAATTATAGCCTAGAATTGCAATTTCGGCAGACATTGTTTAATACATTTAATTTTTTTTTTTTTTCTTTTTTTTCTTTTTTTTTCCAGCCATCTTTAAAAAAAATATTATCCGCGGCATAGGTACATAGGGGTCGGGAGAATCATTCCCTGTAGTACCGTACAATAATTAGCAACTGTAATCGTTATATATCTATGAAACAAAGTATTCATAGACAAAGTATTCATAGTACATGCCAGCCAAAGATATATTCATACAAGAAATAATCTAACAAGTTTCTCCTCTTATCTTAATCGAGATTTTTTCATATTGCATGTATAAGAAAACAACAATAAAAAATAATAAGTACCACCGAAGGTTTTATGTCTCACTGTGGTAAAATGATTTATATTTGGCTAGTGTATATCATAATAAACACACATTAACACATTTTATGACAATTTAATAAATCCAACCAATGTTATGATGGAGAAAGTGTTTTCTCTATTCTTTCTGTTGCCATAACACTATGTTATACGGTGTCCTGTTAGGGTCATGTTACCATCGCATCTAAGAAGCGATGGTCGATGGTAAGATGCGATGGTCGATGGTCCATCGCATCTTACCATCGACCATCACATCTTACCATCGACCATCGCCTATTACCATCGCATCTTACCATCGACCATCGCATCTTACCATCGAACATCGACCTAGGTCGATGGTCGATGGTAAGATGCGATGGTAAGATGCGATGGTCAATGGTAAAATGCGATGGTCGATGGTAATATGCGATTGTAAGATGCGATGGTCGATGGTAAGATGCGATGGTAAGATGCGATGGTCGATGGTAAGATGCGATGGTAAGATGCGATGGTCGATGGTCCATCGCATCTTACTATCGACCATCGCATCTTACCATCGACCATCACATCTTACACCATCGACCATCGCATCTTACCATTGACCATCGCATCTTACCATCGACCATCGACCTAGGTCGATGGTCGATGGTAAGATGCGATGGTCGATGGTAAGATGCGATGGTAAGATGCGATGGTCGATGGTAAGATGCGATGGTAAGATGCGATGCGATGGTAAGATGCGATGGTCGATGGTAAGATGCGATGGTAAGATGCGATGGTCGATGGTCCATCGCATCTTACCATCGACCATCGCATCTTAGATGCGATGGTAACATGACCCTAACAGGACCTAGGTCGATGGGCGATGGTAAGATACAATGGTCGATGGTAAGATGCGATGATAAGATGCGATGGTCAATGGTAAGGTGCGATGGTCGATGGTAAGATGCGATGGTCGATGGTAAGATGCGATGGTCTATGGTCCATCGCATCTTACCATCGATCATCGCATCTTACCATCGCGTCTTACCATCGACCATCGCATCTTACCATCGCATCTTACCATCGACTTTCGCATCTTACCATCGCCCATCGACCTAGGTCGATGGTAAGATGGTAAGATGCGATGGTAATATGGCCCTAACAGGACACCGTAATGCTATTCATATTAAAGAATGGGGGATAATTCATGCTATATTCAGTCACTATTTAAAAAGTGGTTTGTTTCCCTTCTTATATATAATATTGCTATTGTCTGAAACAGATTGCCTGTAGGAAAAGAAATAGGTGAAAAAATAAACTTCCATTGATTTTAAAAGATCCTTATTCTAATTATGTTCAATAAGATTCGCGTAAGTTTGCCATTTTTCATTAAATCTGTCAATATAATTTGTTCTGAAGGTTATTACCTTTTCTGTGCTATATTGGTAAAGTACCGAGTTTTTATACACTTTAAACACGGTGATCTCCTATATATTCTACAAGCATAATATGTAGGAGAAGGTGTTGAGCAAAGGCTCTGTAAATTATGCCAATTAAATGAAACCGAGGACGAATTACATTTTCTATTGATTTGCCCTACGTATACCGTTATAACCAAATATTTCATGAACAACTTACAGACAATTCGTATACGTGTCTTACGTATAATGAGAAACTGTGTTACCTCTTAAAATCATGTACAAGAAAAAGCTAAGAGTACAAGGGGAATATTTTATTAAATTAATATAACAAATATATATATATTGTTTTTATTAAAAAAAAATCACTGTTCTTTGAAGTCACTAAACCCTGACTTTCAATAATTAGTTGTTGTTACCACTAACAGGCTCAAATCACTATTTTATTGATAATGAGCTATTCTCCTTGAAACAGTACATCATCTAACATTGATACACACAAGTGTACAAAGAACGAATTTGATACATGCTATATAGCGCATTTTGGGACAAAAACCTAAGTGTACACGGGCATATTTATGCAATTAATAATAGCAGAGTTATACTCCTTGGAACATAACATCATCTCACGATGATACACAAGTGCACAATGAATAATGATACATAAGCATACAAAGAATGAATTTGATACAACAAAACTTTTCATGCATAAGTCTATAAAGTGCATTTTGGGACACAAATCTAAGTGTACAAGGGGCATAATTATGCAATCAATAAAAGCGCTAGACCTCATTAAGAAATTAAAATCTTATTTTATTTCTACATACCTTTATATTTTGTTGAAACAAAATCTGCAGCACCATTGCTTCACCCACAGACAGGTCTGTGCTTCATCATTGCTTCACCCACATACAGGTCTGTGCTTCACCATTGCTTCACCCACAGACAGGTCTGTGCTTCACCACTGCTACACCCACAGACAGGTATGTGCTTCACCATTGCTTCACCCACAGACAGGTCTGTGCTTCACCATTGCTTCACCCACAGAAAGGTCTGTGCTTCAACACTGCTTCACCCACAGACAGGTCTGTGCTTCACCACTGCTTCACCCACAGACAGGTCTGTGCTTCACCACTGCTTCAACCACAGACAGGTCTGTGCTTCACCACTGCTTCACACACAGACAGGTCTGTGCTTCACCACTGCTTCACCCACCACCACTGCTTCACCCACAAACAGGTATGTGCTTCACCACTGCTTCACCCACATACAGGTCTGTGCTTCACCACTGCTTCACCCACAGACAGGTATGTGCTTCACCACTGCTTCACCCACAGACAGGTCTGTGCTTCACCACTGCTTCACCCACAGACAGGTCTGTGCTTCACCACTGCTTCACCCACAGACAGGCCTGTGCTTCACCACTGCTTCACCCACAGACAGGTGCCGCACAACTGCTTCACCCACAGACAGGTCTGTGCTTCACCACTGCTTCACCCACAGACAGGTCTGTGCCGCACCACTGCTTCACCCACAGACAGGTCTGGGTCTGTGCTTCACCATTGTTTCACCCACAGACAGGTCTGTGCTTCACCATTGCTTCACCCACAGACAGGTCTGTGCTTCACCATTGCTTCACCCACAGACAGGTCTGTGCTTCACCATTGCTTCACCCACAGACAGGTCTGTGCCGCACCATTGCTTCACCCACATACAGGTCTGTGCTTCACCACTGCTTCACCCACAGACAGGTCTGTGCTTTACCATTTCTTCACCCACAGACAGGTCTGTGCTTCAACACTGCTTCACCCACAGACAGGTCTGTGCTTCACCACTGCTTCACCCATAGACAGATCTGTGCTTCACCATTGCTTCACCCACAGGCAGGTCTGTGCTTCACTATTGCTTCACCCATAGACAGGTCTGTGCTTCACCACTGCTTCACCCACAGACAGGTCTGTGCTTCACCACTGCTTCACCCACAGACAGGTCTGTGCTTCACCATTGCTTCACCCACAGACAGGTCTGTGCTTCACCATTGCTTCACCCACAGACAGGTCTGTGCTTGCTTCACCACTGCTTCACCCACAGACAGGTCTGTGCTTCACCACTGCTTCACCCAAACAAGTCTGTGCTTCAACACTGCTTCACCCACAGACAGGTCTGTGCTTCACCACTGCTTCACCCACAGACAGGTCTGTGCTTCACCACTGCTTCACCCACAGACAGTCTGTGCTTCACCACTGCTTCACCCACAGACAGGTCTGTGCTTCACCATTGCTTCACCCACAGACAGGTCTGTGCTTCACCACTGCTTCACCCACAGACAGGTCTGTGCTTCACCACTGCTACACCCACAGACAGGTCTGTGCTTCACCACTGCTTCACCCACAGACAGGTCTGTGCTTCACCACTGCTTCACCCACAGACAGGTCTGTGCTTCACCACTGCTTCACCCACAGACAGGTATGTGCTTCACCCACAAACAGGTCTGTGCTTCACCAAAGAGTGGAACATCTTCAGTAACGTTTTTACTGACAAGTCAAGTGTCTCGCTGTCTATGTCAGACAATGTAAATTTGCGTAGGTCGTACTCATTCTTCTATATACTGTGCTCTCTGACACTGACAGCATTATACTTATATCACGAATTGTAAAGTTTGCATCCAGAAGTGTTTCAAGAGTCACTTTAGGTGTAACACGCCCATTGATTGTTTGCACTGAGCTGTGTATGAATTAAAATTTAAATGCCATGTTGTCATTCATATATAGGCCCAAATTAAAAATGAATACAATGTAGAAAATATCACTCTATTATTTTCAATATTTCGATCCCAAGATCTTTATCAAGGAAGGTTTTTACAAATACACTACGTTTTTACCTTTTGTTCCGCAACACAGTTATACATTATATAAATGATTCCTAAAGTATGTTTCTTAGTCTATTCTATTCCGTTCTGTTCACTCAACATATTAGGTCTATAATTTGTATTACTTCCTAACAACCATCGTCAACTGGCCCGTAGCCAGTCCTAAAATTTAACCAAGACAAATCTCTTATTTTGGGTGTCCGGTGGCATTCACCTCCGTCACCGCCCATTTCAACCGAGGCAGTTGCCACCGTTCAGCGTAGTTACGAGCCTGCTCAAAGTGATAGTTATGTTTAAACTTATTTATTTTACATTGATAATCGGATTCATCATTGTAACAAAAGCTCTCAACTTCAACCACCCTCAATGTCTTCCTCGGTAGAACCAGTACTCACCAACTGAGCAAATGCAGATGAAGTGGCTTACTCATGGACACAACACATATGGTCATGGCGGGGATTGTACGACTTCGATCCTGGGTCCAACGTTCTACCACTAGATCACAGCGCTCCACTGTTTGTTGGAAGTTTCAAGAAGAGGATGTGATGCTCTCCTATGTTTAGTTACAATGGTTGTTTTTGACACACATTCTGTCAGGCATTTACAACCTACATGGGATGGCGACACAAGCAACAATTCAATGATTAATGGACCAAAGATATGTTAAAGTAGCTGTCCCGCCAACAAAAGCCAAATTTACGATATATGTACACCGTTTCTAAACCTATTGACGACGATATATATATATATAACTTATATATTTTGAGAATCCAAACTCTATAGACATAATGTAAACGGCTTTAACCAGCCGGGCCCAACCCCAAAACTGGAGTTTCGAATTAAGAGTTACCAACTCATAATTAATTTTACGCATATTCAATCACAGGTATTCTAAGAACCTGTTAATAAACCTATACTGGATCGAGTTTTTATATTAAAACGGTTTTGTAATGTAATTTTGTGGTTATTTGGTAGTATTGGTACATCAAGCACCCATGTGTTCCGAATTATCAACTGTGTGTTGTATGAGTTTAATTTGATGAATAGTGAGAAAATAGCAACATGTGTGAAGTGCACATAATGTTTTATTAATATTGCACAATACATTCCTTCGCACTCATGTGTGGCATTGGTTGGTATTTTGTGAACAGCCTGAAAACTTCAAGGCTTTCATTTTTGCTTTCTTAAGATGTAATTTATGTGAGTATATGTCAGATACATTCCAAAATCAGATTTTTTATGAACACTTTATAAAGTTATTGGCCCAGTTGTTCAACGATCAGTTAACTTAACCGAACGTTAAGTCAAAATTTCAAATCTCTCTGAATTTCTGATAAAATTTCTACCAGAAATTGAGCATGTGTAAGCATCATGTTTCTAGAAGAAATGCAAATTAAAAACTTTTAGTAGTACAAGACATATTTTTTTGAGAAAATGTACTTTGAAAATTTACACTAACCGAAGATTAATCTAACCGATCTTTGAACAACTAGGCCCTGATTTCAGAATGTATTACTTTTTTATTATTCATATTTAGAATCCAGTCAAGACTTCGGATTTTTTCCGCGGACAATAGTTGGACATAGGATTTTTTCGGGAAAAAAATAAATCTTTTTCATTCGGAAAGTGCTTCAGAGTAAGGATTTTGGTTGCCTGCATTAATTTCCACTCTGTAAAAACTGTTGTTTTTTTCCATTTGTTTATTTTTTTGTGAGGTTTTATTTATATATTTAAATTCAAGTTCAATGGGAAATGATATAATTATATAACACATCCATTTTTTCATAAAATCTATTTAATAATAAATGCTTAAATATGTATAAATAATTATGTTTGAAATATATTGACAATCATTTGATTAGAAGGTAGATAGAATACAAGAAAGTATTAGACTAAGACACAGTGATAATTGGCTTTAATATATACCTATCAATAATTATATACATAGTACCTTCATTTTCTTACAGTGGAATACAAACAACTGGATCACCTCTAGAGGTTTTCTGAATCCGGTTTTCATAACTCCAGCATGATATGTGCGATATGGCTAGTTAGAGAACTTGACTGAGATAACCCAAAGTTTCATCAAGATTAAATTTTAAGTTATTGTGCAGAAACCGCAAACAAATCTTCAACTTTCAAAATCCAAGGGCCATAACTCCATCATCATAGGTGCGATCTGGCTGGTTCTCGAACTTGGCCGAGATATTATTGCCATAAACATTGTCCCCATGTTTCATTCATCATGATTGGATTATACATTCACCAACCATTCTTGGGCATATTCTTAGACTTAAGCCCAAGTATGCAAATTTCAATCACACATATTTCTATAAGTTTAAAGGACAAGCGTTCATAAGAAGCTGCTAATAAATATGATGATTTATAATGAATAGCAACTTCATACAAGTGTTTATCTATGAAGGTCATATCATGGGAATATTTGTGAATGAAATTTGAGTACTTGAGCTGAAGTCTAAGAATAGTTTGAAAACTGGTTGGTGAATTCCAAGCCTGCATGATATATGCAATCTTGCTGATTATCGAGCTTGGCCAAGATATTATGACCATAAACATTCACCCAACATTTCATCAAGATTGGATTAGAAATGCTAAAGTTATTAAGCGGAAACTACGAAAATCTTCATTTTTAAAAATCCAAGGGCCATAACTCGGGCAAGATTGGTGCTATATGGCTGGTTATCGAACTTTACCTAGATATTATGACCATAAACATTGTCCAAACAAGTTCATAAAGATCAGACAAAAACGAATTTGACGGCCCGCCATCACAAAATACCCACGTTTTCTTCATACAGGTCAATTCCCAATAAATAACCCTGTATCCATTTTAGATGTAATTGTTTTGATCGTTCTTTGATACTCAGATTAGAAATAGTATTATTTATGTTTTTCTATATACATGTATGACACTGTTAATGAATAAAACATGTTTAGGGTATTTGTGTATTTGAAATTTTGACCCCTATCCCAGAGTACCATGGTGACCCTGGAGCAAATTATACTGATATTCCCAAAATCATTACATTTTTTTGAGATTTTTTTTTTTAGATAATGACAGTGTAATTGAATTTTTAGTGTATTTGACCTTTTGACCCCATGAGGGCCTCTGGGTGTGGAACCATCATCATAATGTTTCATTTGAGACATAATTACAAAACATAAAAAACAAAAAACAAAAAAACACACCGCCCGCCCCAATCACCCTGGGCCCCCGGGTAGACGTCGGGCCCCCGGGCAGACGTCCGAGTAAGCGAAATAAAAAAAACGTTTGATATGTTGTTTATCTTTCATATACGATTACATATACCAAGTTATGTGCAAAAATATGGAAAAATGACAGTGTAACTGAATTAAGTGTATTTGACCTTTTGACCCCCATCCCCACCCCCACCCTAAGGGCCCTGGGCTCGGTGCTAAAAATAATGTTGCTCTTGCACGCCGTCATCATATGGTGAAGTCATACCCTAAGTTTGATTGAATTCCTTTCAACGGTTTAGGAGGAGATACGTTAACGGACGGACGGAAGCGATTTTAATATACCCTGTTTTTTCAAAAGCGTGGGTATAATTTATAAATATTCAAATTATTTATCGGAGACGAAATTGGCGACAACATGACGGAAATGCAAATTTAATAGTCTTCAGCCTTCGGTGGTGGAGAATAAATAAAGCGCTTATTCACCCTCTATCGGGTTTAACTTTCACTATTACAGCATGCACAGAATAATTTTGGGTGAAAATAAAGCTAAATTGCCATGTTCTAATATCAAATCCAGCTGTCTGCCACTGCCTTGATAGTATGTTCAGCTTAATTTGATAGATTTTCATTAATAAT